>JAEANM010004240.1:0-21096 GCA_017656035.1 Myanophis thanlyinensis
CATTCGAGTCCCAAAAGGCAGGGCAGGTTCTTCTCCACGACTGTCAGTTCTAATGGTCCTTTGAATGCTTTAAATTTAACTGGAACAGTTTGTCGGCCCAACACAGGAATTATTTTGCCTTGGTAGTCGCTAATTATCGATGTTTGCTGTTTGAATTGTTTCTTTTGTATCTGGGGCATTAGTTGTTGGAGTTCGTCCCAGGAAATGATGGTTAACGCTGATCTGGTGTCAACTTCCATCCGACAAGGCTTTCCAGCGATGTTAATGGTTACTCTTATCTTTTGGGCACCCTTCTTCCGATTCAAACAAATCCAGATGTGATTTGTTTTGTGTTTTGATTGCCCGCTGCTGTTCTTTTTGAAGAACTTTCCTTCAGCTCCCTTGCTTCTGTGAAACGGTTTGTCTGCCCACGCTGTTTGCATACTGGCGCGGCAAACTCTGGCTAGGTGTCCTCTTCGTCCATACCTCCTGCAAGTAGCTTCTTTGAAGTGGCACTCCACGTGGGGGTGTCTTCCACCACATCTTGGGCATGCACCATCTTTCCAACATTTGGTTGATTGCTTTTGTTGATAGTAGACTCCTTCGTCCGCACTTGGCTCATCTCACTATCATTTATGTTTATGTTTCCCGCCTTTTTCAGATTAGTCAGGCTTTCGCTCTGAGTTGCTTTCTGTGGCTGCTTTATCGAAGCTGACGATTTCTTCACGCATTCTGTAGCTCTCGCAATTCCAACGGCCACCTTCCATGTTAGCTCTGGCTTGGCCAACAATTTCTGCTGGACAAGGGGTCTCTTACCCCACATACTAACCGATCTGTTAGTCGATCCTCCAGATCATTAAATTCACATTTCTCAGCGGCCATCCTCAGCTCTGCGATGTAATCATGTACTGATTCATCGTCTTTTGATTTCTTTGGTTAAATTTGTGCCTAAGCACCGTTCTGGATGGAGTAGGTTCAAAGTGTTCTTTTAGAACTTTCTGCAACTCCGCCCATGAAATCGTTTTCATTGACTGTGCTGCTACTAGCCCTTTCGCTAGCCGAAGAGTTCATTGGCTGCAGTAACCAATTAGCAGAGCCCTCTTCTTTTCATCGCTCATTCTTTCTAAATCGTTCGCTACCAGGTAGCATCTGAAATGAATCATAAATGCCTCCCATTCTTCTAAATCGGGATCAAATGGCGCTGGAGGTGCATGCGTTGCCATCTCCGCGGAACTTGTTGAGTCTTTCATCGACTTGAATCTTCTGGTCTCTAGAATCCCACCTTCACCGCCAGTGTTTTATTTGGAAAATAAGAGACCGACGTGAGGCTTCTTCGTGAAATCAGCTCTTTTTATTGCAAGCAAAGTACTCAACAAGAACAGGGAACAATAGAAATTGACATCTATTTATACTATATACAAAGCGCGCTTTAGCCAATCAGAGAGCAGGATTCTCCCACTCTCTGATTCTCCACGCCAGACTTGGTGTCTACCTCATACCATATATGGTACAGAACATAGATGACTCCTGTTTTTTCTTCTTTTCTTCTGTGTCTTTTGGTTTGCTTAGGATATTCTGAAGAGCCTTAATTGGCTTGTGTGCTACACCAATTGCATGTGGTTGTATTAGTCTGTTGGTAATTTCTGTGATATTCTTAATGTATGATAGTATATAATTCTTTTTAGGGTTTGTGTTGATTGTGCTCAGGGTTATATGGATATCAGAGAAGAATCTATAGGAATAAATGCCAAATATTGATTATTTGTAATCATAATTATGTTTCTTACCAAGCCTCTCATCTAATACATCCAAAATTATCCAGAATTTCTTCTGACCACTATCAACCTGTTTATTTGGACCATCTCTTGCTGAACAGATAAGAGTCAGCTCTAAGTTATGCACCAGATGAAATCTATATTTACTTATAAATGTACAATATCCAATTGACTAGAAGAACAGTGGGCAAGCTTGTGCCTGGTCTTTCTTAATAACAGACAAGAAAGGCAATCAATCATGAGAGTGATGGAAATCATATAGGAGATTAATTTAGCAGAAATAAATTTATTTATTCAAGTATTCTAGTACCCTAAAAGCATATTAAATTGATTATGTAATTTCACTTTCAAGGGCAAAAGTCTTAATAGGGGTTCAATATATGCTGTGTTTACTGGGGACACAGGTGCAGATTTGAATGGCTATGAATTCATCATGCTCCAGACAGTTGTTTTTAGGATCAGATAAAAAAAATACCCACATGTAAAATCCAAAATTGGGAGTAAATAGATTCTAAGGCAGTAAATCAAAGAGCAGGATCTTAAAAGAGTCCATTACAATATAAAACAAATTGTTCAGACAGAATTAAGATCTAAGACCAAGGTTTTGTGGTAGATGCTTGGATCTCTAATCAATTTCCATAGATTTTATTAGACTCTATATAAATAGATTTTGTTTCAATGAATATTCAGGCTTGGTTGGGTTACCATAAGTTTGGCAAAAGGAGGGCATATCCTGCTTTTTATTCTTACATTCTCCATTTGGCAGGCATAACCTTAAAATCAAATATTGTCTGGATTTTTAAGTATCTTAATTAAATAATAATAAATTAAATTTATGTTATTTTTCTTAGTTCAGCAATCAGCTTTAGTCCTGTACTTTCAAATCTATAGCATATGGATCACATGACTCATGATACATTTCTATATTTGAATATTTGAAATATTGATCATTCATTCTACATTATCATTCATAAAATGTTATTGAAAAAAGATTTCTTAACAAGAAATATTGTAAATTGTAGATTGTAGATTATAGATTGTAGATTGTAACCCAATCTTTCGGATAATAGAAAAAATAAGTTCACTTCCATGTAGGCTTAAGTACAAGATTTTTTTTTCTGGGTTTTTATTATTTGCATGGAAGCAGATGCCAAGAAAATTAAATAATTAGTGAGTCTTTCTTTCTTCATCAGATATCTGGTTGATGAACTAAAGTAGACTGATATAATATCTTTGTTGCTTTTTTATATATTACAATCCTCATCCCTCACCACAACTATCCCACACACATTTTCTCAATACAGAAGGAAAGTCAGAGAGCTTAGACTTACAGCCTACAATGTTTTGAAAGCCATCAAAATATTCCTGTTGCAGATTCCATTAAAGCTCTTTCTTTATCCAAAGATAGCAAGGCATTTACAGCAAAAGTGAATGCTGCAGAATTCATTTCCTTCACAATCTTAGTCAGTCCATAATTTATGCTTAGAGGTAAAGATATTTGGAATTCCAAATGCTGGGGCCATATTCCATTCTGATGGGGGGGGGCATAGCACTTGCTAGACTCAGTGTTCCACCTGATTTTTATTTAACTACTTTAGATTATTTTAATTATAAAAAAGTCTAGTCTCTAGTATGCACTTTTGTTCTCATAGACTTCCTGCAAGCATTATTTAACTATGAAAATAATAGGCTGCAGTGCAGTGTTTTTGAAGTATACCCATTTGTACAAATGTAAGATGAGATGGCAAGGAAAACTGTCAGTGGATGAAGTAAAGGAAGAAACTCTACAGTATGGCCAGTCTTTCATAACTAGTCATTCCTCATATGGCAGACATTTGATAAAACTTGTCCATATGTATCTTTCAAAATTCTAAATGTAGTCAAAATAGCCCCAAAGATTGCTGATATGTTTTGTTTCTGAAAGATGTTTCTTCAGTGCAGCCTTAAAAAGCCTATTGGTATGGGGAATGGGAGAAGACTAAGAAAAACTGGGGAGGATACATACATTTTTATTCAATCTGGTTGAATTGCAAAATTTTCTAAGCTGAAAATATAGATTGTGATGTTACATAAATTCAGGCTTCCTGAATCTACTGAACTTAGTAATAACTGAGCAGTTTAACTCTGCTTAGGTTGTTGGTTTCATTGTTCTGCCATTCTTATACAAAGTAGTTCCCCTGAAAGTCTGAACTGCAATGTTTGTTTTGTTTAAATAATAGGCAAATAGTACAACAAAATAGCTGGCAAAATCAACAGAATTCTTTTATTTTTCCTCATTTGTTTGTGTCCATTTCTTGGAAACTGCCTGAACAAACCCTTGCAGGTTTCATAGCAATGTTACCCAAAGCTGTCACCTTTCTGGGACTGAGAAAAAAGGACTGGCTCAAGGTCATCCAGCTGGCTTTAGGCCAAAGCAGGACTAGAATTTAGTCTTCCATTTCTAGCCTAAAGTCTTAAGCACTACATCAAACTGGCTCTCTTTATTCATTACATTTGTTCATTTAGGTATCCTCAAACATTTGAGATTGCCTTCTGGGATTTCTTTTCTATGTCAGATAAAGAATACTTTTGAATATTTCTCAACTATTCAGAATGGGTGTATCTGCAGCATAACAAAGGGTGCTCATAAATTCCATATGTTCTAATGCATATGACAGATTTCCAGTCTAATCCAGGCACTCATTTGTGATCCAGGTAGCTTGAGATTTTGAGAGGTACATTAGTGTATCTATGTTTTCAATATCCTAAAACATTACAAATCACACGATCATTCACAATTAACTAAAATATTATTTCTAGCTTAGTTTTGGTAAAAACAAAAATGCAATCTATTATCCCAATTAAACATTTGCCTTATTTATTAATAATTAAGTGAGATTTACACATGCTTTCTTCCAGCATTAAATTTATTCTCAGGCAGCTATTCCATTAAAAAGAAATTCAGAGTCTTTATTTGGCTTTTGTCTGCTTCTCAATTTCTCATCTTTTTTAGATGAGAGTGCTTTAATTCACAATCCCTTTTAAAAGTAATGAATTAGTCTATGTCATCAAGCCTATGAAACTAGAATCTAAAGTTAAACCTTGCGATGTGACTCAAGTACAAAAATGTCTTTACAGGATAGAAAATCACTTTTGAAAAGAAAAAAAGCAAGAGAAATAAACCCTTTATCAAAAAAAATATTATTCTTTTTAAGGAAATTGTGGGACAATATGTACAATGTGCAATGGCAACAAAAGTGCTTTAAGTGTTTCGCATCCAAGTAAATCCTAGTTCAGTCTAAATGTCAGTGTTCATGAATTTGTCTGTCTGGATTCTTGTTAATTATGCATAACAGGGCCAGTGTTTGGCACCCAGTTGAGAAAATGTGGCCAAAGATGTTTTGTGCAGCTGTCAAATGTTCTTTAGCTGATTGGTAGAATAATACAAAGGGTGAATAGGAAACTCAAAGATCTCTGGAATGTGCAACCACACCATTTAACTACCTATCTTTCTCTTCAGACTATTAACATAGCAGATGCCTCTGATCCCAATGCATCTACATAGGTCTCTAGACAGATGCAGTAGGGAATGCTTGTACAAATGGGACTTTTGGGAAATTGAACTCTGTAGGTGAAGTGAAACATATAGGCACATCAAAGTCTGCCCTTTTCATAATGTTACAATGTTTTCAACGTGAACACATTAAAATAGGAGGAAATTGCTTCCATACAGCATGAATAACAGTAAAGCTATTAGAAAATATGAAAATATTGGGGTGGTTTTTTTTTGCTTTCTGTTTTGTCCAAAAATTAACCAGGGTATAATTTCTATTCACTTATGCTACAATTTTTCACTTTCTGCAAAGCCAGAGGTGAAATTCAGCAGATTCTAGCACATTCTCTAGAACTGGTAGTAAATTTTCTAAGCAGTTCGGAGAACCAGTTGTTAGAAGAAATCTTTTGTTTTGTTTTTTTGTTTTTTCACTTTACAGGGTTAATCCTGTAAGGAAGGCATGAAAAAACATTCTTGTGTTGTTTATAGCCTAATCTTTATTGCCCTGCTTGCAGAAACTGCCCACCCAGTCACACGATTCCTCCCAGCCACGCCCACCAAGCAACACCCATAGAACCAGTAGTAAAAAAAAATTGAATTCCACCACTGTGCAAAGCCACTTATATCAGACACATTTTTCAGTAATTAGTATTATTTAATTATAGCCTTGAGCCTTTATTGTTTTTTCAAGTCTATTAGTAATGCTTTATTTTGTAATGCTGCTGAATTTTTACCTTAGGCACTTAGGATCTTTGGAATGTATTCCTAAAGTTACACAGTATAGTGGTTCGAATAAATCTTGGAAATCACCTAGCCCAGGGATGCCCAATCCCTAGGTCATGGACCAGGACCAGTTCGTGGTCTGATATGAATTGGGCCATGCAATCAACAGGTAAGTGAGCAAAGCTTCATCTGCACACACACACACAGGATATAAGTTAACCACAAAACCTTACCCCCTCTGCTCTATGGAAAAATTATCTTATATGAAACTGGTCCCTGGTGCCAGAAAGGTTGGGGAGCCCTGATCTAGCACAACTCTCTTCTCACTGCATGGATCCACTACTATTGTATCCCTGACAGATGGCCATGCAAAAGAAAGATCTAAAACAGCCTTTCCACTTTTCGACTATTTCTGTTAGAATATCACATCTTATGTTCACCCAAAATCTGATTCTCTCTTGTCTTAGAACATTTCTGTCTTGTTTTCATAATACACTCTAAAAGAGACTAAGTGTGCACTCCCAGTTAGGATATCCAGGTAATGAAGGTTTAGATAGCATTAAAAAGCCCTAGTAAAACTAGGAGGAATATGCTCTATACCAGGATGACACTCTGGTAAAAATCTACACTATGCGACATGTTATCATGCCATTCTGATCAATGATATCTGAATATGCTTTGGAATTATTTGATTAGACAGCTGTTCATTTGCTTGCCTGGTAATTTAGATCGTTGCCTTATGCTCAGCCAACTCTCTGTGTTATGAAAATTATAATTTTTGCTATTTAAAGTGTACTTAACCTCTATGTATGTTGCTCTAGCCCCAGCCCAATTGGAATGGATCACAATTTTTTTTTATTCAGAACCATGCAATATGAGTATTTATCAAATCAGATCTTTATTATTATTTTTTATTTCAAAGCAGTATAATAAAATAACTGATTGTAACTTGAGATAGTAATCAAATAATATTCAGGAATATAATATAAGTTAGGAAAACAATAAATGAATATTCAAGAATAAAATAAAGAAAAAAGAAAACCTTATACCCCTTTCTGCCAGGAAAGGAATCCCAAAGAGATGAAGGTGAGCAGATGCCTTCAAAGCTGAAAACATGCAGCACTCTCCTGGTTAGGAACTGCATCAAAATCATGTGCTTGGGAGTTTCTGACTAGCTAATATAGGGACTGAAGCATAATTAAGCCCACCTGCTTTTAATGTTTTTCATCTACATGGTTTTACTAAGGACCAGGAGGCAAGTTTGTCTTATCTTTGAATGAGTTACTGTCCTGACAACCTTAAAGTTCATGGTTGAGGATTCTGCCAAGAATGAAACCATCAAGGTCAAGAAGTCTTTGTTTATATCATGTTCTAATATGGCTGTCTCAAAGTTAAGGAGTATTTATTTTCAATGTTAAATAGATTAAATATGAGAAAGATCATTCTACTTGTGATCCAGCCCAATTGGGCTGGGGCTAGAGCAACACACATAGGTTAAGTACGCTTTAATTCTTTCTCACCAATTTTTTGGTGGAACATCAACACTACAATGTGTAATATTTTTCCATAGTCCAACCTACATAGCCTAGAGCTGCTAATTTCTCAGTGTCAGAGTTAGCTTAATTATTTTTTCGATATTCAGAGTGTTTTAGGAAGAATTTATTTATGATGTTCTATAGATGGATGATCATATCTACACTAGAACAGGTCTCTTTTCTTCGTTCCTTCCCATCAACCAAAACTTCTATTCAAAATTTACTGCGTATTTCTTAATTGTTCACTTAAAAAAGGTAGTTCTTTATTGTGATCTATCTCTTGCAGTTCTGAACCTGATACTTATTAATTTTCAAATTGTTCTTCCACATGGCTCCAGCATTGACTTTTACCAGGAATTAACCCTTATTATATTTTTCTTTACAAATTCTTTTGATGTTATTTTATGTTCAGTTTGAAGAGCTAAATATGGATTCTGCTGAATAAAACTGAAACTTCTGTATGTGTAGACCATTCACATCTGACCTGAAAACAGAATAGGATAGTTGCATCCACAGTGTCAACAGGGTCCTATAAAGATTAATGGGGTACCTTCCAAGCAACAAGGACTCTGAGTGATTTCAAGGATTCCAAAGATTCAAAAAAATCATTTTTTCTGAAACTGTCCTTGTTTAATTTAACACTTTATAGTATTTGACATCCCTGGCCTGGTGTTAGTAGAAAATAACAATCTTCTAGGTGTAATTGTCATATTTACAAAAGAAAATACATATGTAGAATATTCATATTTTTCACATGAAAACTAAAAGCTTTTGTTAATTACCATTTAAATGCTAAACTAAAAATAAATAAATTTATTTTTTATTTCACAGCATTCTAAAACTAATTGAAATAGATGAGTTTTTGGATCTAAAAATTAGGTGCTTGCAAACATGGTCACTGTTTCATCAATGGCAGTTTGTCCTTGAGGCTTAAAGTATGATAAAAGAAATAATAATATATTATAATTTTTACTGACATACAGATATGAGGTATAAAAAAATGCTGTTTACAGTGAAGAATTTTTATGTCCAAATTGCACATTCCAAACAGTAACCCTTTTTGAAAGGATTGTAATAATAAAAATACATTCATCTGAACTGGATTTTAAAGCAGAACTAATACATAAAGAGATACGGTTAATGATTGCTTTTATTGAAGTGATTTAAAGATCTTGAAAATTTATTGCAACCTCATAAAGATTTTAAATGTAATCTGCAAAAAAAGATTCCATTCCATATAAATTACCAGACTATTTTGGCCTTCACTGCACCAGAAGATTTACTAAGCAATCATTATAATTGCATGAAAGCCACAATGCCAAACTGTCTTGTACTGTTTCCATTTTGTTAACATTAGTGGTGTTCAGACATATACACAGCATAACAGAATGGTGTAATGTTTGAGAACAGAGAGTCATTGTATCAGCAGTCAAGAGGATAAGAATGTTCTTGATTGATAAAGATACTCCATAGTCTACAAGAGATTGAAAAAATGCCCTAGATTCTAGATTGATAGTTATTCTGATACATTAATATGGTTGGACAAAAAGCAATTGTGGTGAGTAGTGAGCATAGATGACAAGGAATTAGACTTCAGAGGGCACACAGATCCCAGGGAAGTGTCATTTGGGAAAGCTAAGGTAAAGCTGAGGCAAAATATTAGAGATATAGGCTGAGCTTTGCTAGCTATAATCAAGTTAGGATCTGTCTATAGTAGGCTGACCATATTTGATAAACAAAAAAAGAGGACGTAATTCCTTGACTAGACTATAGGTTTCTGCTTGATAGTTTGTCTGGTGCTAATACCTGTTTATCTGGGTTTGGCTACTGCTCTGGTCTTTTTATTTATTTATTTTGAATGGTATGCAAATATAGTTTATTTCTATGTATCTATTGATGACTGATTTGTCTGAATGGAAGTTTCTAAAAATTCCCTAGTACTTTGGCATTTAGCTTGATTTAGGATGCTCACAGTTGAAATTATTGTTGAGTATATGTTCAAGATGAAAGTTTTTATTACAGTATATCTTCTGACTACTAGTTGGTGTCCATGCTGTTTATGAATGATATGCAAATCTGGTCTACATTAGTGGCTGGTACAGTCCTTACACTATATGTTGTTGATGACTCTTTTTTTTTTATTTACTTATGATGTTTTGGAAGGCTTTCATTTAAAATCAGTTTGATTGCTGAACCTAAAACACAGAGACAGTCTTCCTGCACTTCCACATGGTTGAAAAAATGAGCAAGAATTTGACAATGAAAACTGAATGTAGATATGTGCATTCATTAGTTAGTGCATTCATTCCACAGCCCACATTAAACTAAAAGGGCTGAGTTCATTCAGTACTTTTTTTTCATTCTAAATGAAATGAATAACCATCATCATTATCCTTCATACTAATTTCCTAAGATAAAACAGAAATTATAACACCTAACTCTCTCAATACTCTGGGGTTTCACAAATTTAATTAGCTACCTTTATATGTTTTGATCCCTCTTTAGGTACAGAAGAGGATGGGGATAAGTAGAATTAGCCTCTGCAATTAGCAGGTAACTTGAAATACTGCTGTGCTGAAAATTTATTTTCATTTTAAAAAATCTGCTCTCATTTAATTAGATAAAAATGATGTGTAATAAAGAAAGGATTTTTGACAAAATCTTGATAGACAAGATCTGACATTCTTATGCTTGTGTTGTTTAAAAAATAGCCAATAAGATGTCTAAGTGTTTAAATTTTATCACTTCTCCAACAGTCTTTAGCTCTTCTGGCTTCTTATACTTCAATTAAATACAAAGGGAAGATATGATCAAGAGATTCCTCCCAAGAAATCTTTTTTTTTCTCTCAAGAAGAAAAAACAGTCAGAAAACCTGAAGAGCATTAGAGAGAACTGTAACAAGGGGAAAAAAAATAGTACTTTCTACTCAAAAACACAATGAAAATAAATGGTAAAGAAATTCTAAAAAATAACCTCCTGAGAATGGATGAAAACCATTTCCATGGAAGGAAAAAAAGCTACAAAAAATGGGTGAACTGATTGTGGCACAACTTTATCATAAAATCCAAAGATGTGTCAAGCCTGCTACAAATAGAGTTTATATTGACCACAATAGTATAAAGTCAGACAATCTGAACTTTGGTTCTAAATGAGATGTCTTTCTGAATAAGTTGGTGGTAACCTGACCTGAAAGGATACAATTTCTCTTCCACTCTGAAGTTCAAAATCTATTCCAGAATTTGGAACAATATCTAGTAAAGTTTAATGGGAGAAACAAAGATCCAAAAGTGATTTTCACACAAAAATTCTATATATATCAGATTTCACCCATAGTTATAAATGCAGAATGGATAATGTATGTGTTGTATATATATTAAAAATTTGCTTACACTTACACAGTTTTCTGCCTGTGGCAGTACTTACCATACTCTTGAAATGGATTATAAAGTATAAACATATATCTTGATGCATTAGCCTGAATTTCTGCAGTTCAATAAAGTTGTTTGATTTCTAGCAGGTGATTCAGTGAAGTTTGCTTTCAATAATTCAGCTCT
Source organism: Myanophis thanlyinensis (assembly GCA_017656035.1). Classification (NCBI taxonomy): domain Eukaryota; kingdom Metazoa; phylum Chordata; class Lepidosauria; order Squamata; family Homalopsidae; genus Myanophis; species Myanophis thanlyinensis. The sequence goes on from JAEANM010004240.1 coordinate 11,099, forward strand.
AAACATCATAATAACAAACCTGAATCTACCTATGTTGTGTCTGTGCTTACTTTCACAAACTGATTTCAGTTCTGCAGTGACTAGCTGCTTATAGGCTAGAATCTAGATCATAGAATCGTAGGATTGGAAGGGACCTTGGAAGTCTTCTAGTCCAACCTTCTACTCAAGACAGGAGACCTTATACCATCCTGGACAAATGATTGTCCAGTTTCCTCTTGAAAACCTCCAGCATCTACACTCTAGAAATAGTCCAGCCTCTTCTAGGTAACCTAGGCATAATTTGACTCCATCTTATTACTATTTTTACAACACAGTTCAAGAAATATTCAGTTCATGCAGAAAGAAGTGTCTCCCTCTAGCTTTACAAAATCTGTAATCTTCTAGTATGTATGTTGTTCTGTTCATTAATGAGATCCCTATGGTCCTGGCCTTCCCAAGCAGCCAAGTATCTAGAATTTTCTAGATAAACTGTGCCAGAAGAAACTCAGCCCAAGAATATGAATATGTAGAGTACCACTGACCCAAAATGATAACAACTCTATCAGATGTTGAGTGCTTTCCCATAGTCGTATTCTCATCTTACATTATGAGTTCTTAAAATGATTAATGGGAAAATGTGTTTTATTTGTTGCTAATAACAGATGAGTTCATGATACAACTAGGGGGCTTCAGATTGAAGTTCATATCATCATCACAGTAAGGTTTAAATCTGTAGAAATGTCCTAAAATAATTAATGGGGGAAGTTGTGTAGTTCAGTTTTATCTGTTGCTAGTAGTTGATAACAAGCCCATGATGGAACTAGGGGCATCAAACTGAAGCCCATTTTCATCATTATAGTAGGGTTGTAAAGCTCTAGAAAGAACAATGTGAATGGTAGCAAACAAGCCTACAATCTACACCTGACTTGGTATCTCTGTACCAAGACACATTGGATTTAATACTGCTTGCAGCAACATCCTTCCTTTCATCTTCTCATTACATCACCTTGACCTATTTAAGCAGTTTTTTTTCTCTGCTACTGAACTTATTATACACAAAACCGTAACACTTTATGTGATAACATGTACAACATAAGATAACATTTGAGTAGTTTACGAACTGGCTACATGACTCTTAGTAATCACAATCTAATTTTTATTGATCTTAGAATAGTTTTAGACTCCAAAAGTTTATAAGTGTACATACTTATTAATTTAATAAATGATTCACATTTTACGTGGTATTATTTGGTTATAATTAAAAAAACTCTTCCTCCTCCTCCCTATTTACATTTAGACATAACATTTTAACAATGTTTATTTTGATTTACAGACTATATTTCATCACAGTTTAGGAGCAGCATTATAATTTTAGTTAACAAGCATAGAAGAGCAATATTTGACCTCATTATTATTTTAGTAATATTTATTTTTGCTTACTGCTGACATGGCTGTAGCCTTATGCTGATCTTTGACCAAAATAAAGACTTGTTTTATTGTTCATTGGTTTTAAAATTGGCCATGGTCATATGTGTATGAGAGAGAGAGAGAGGGAGGGAGGGACGGAGGGAAGAGAGAAATATCTCTTTTTGTACAGCAGGTAAGTTCTGAGATTCACATTGTAAACAATACACATAGACTCAGTCATTCGGTGCAGGGTTTACTCTTTCTAGACATACCTACTGTAAGAACATCCAAGCCCATCCAATTCATATTATCCTATTGGACTACTGCTAAATTGTGGGAGTAACTCACTTTTTAAAGGATAGAAACAAACAGATTGTAAAAACATGTTGTGACAAATATCCTCTATATAGATGTGCCCTGTCAAACAGTGGTTCTTACTAAAGATGAGAGTAAAGTTAGTTTCTTCGTGATGTTTACTTGTTTATGACTCATGTCATAAATTAATTGCTAGCATCTTAAGTTAATTGAATATGCAGAGTATTATTTCTTGACACATATTTGACATACATGTGCATTTTGCTTCTGGATTTCAAAATGCTAATTTTGATATAAAAATCAAGACATTAAGTATTCTGTATTTAGAATTTATTTGTAACATATGATTCACCCTAAGCCTATATTAAAAAAGAGGTCTCATCAGGAAGCAGTTATTGCTTGAACATGAGCCAAGTTCCAAATACTCCCTGTATCTTTTCACTTAGTCTAGTGCTGTGCTTATATCACAGAGTCAATCTTTTCCTCCTGTGTAAGTCTAAACCTCTAATGAGGTAGCTCATTAAAATCTTTTTCATTCCTTCTACCTTAGACACTGGCATTATGAAGGAAAACTATATCTAGGAAGGAGGGACAAAATAAATTCATGAAAAAATATACTTAGGATCTTTACAATCTATAGCTGTTGGGCTGCTGAAAAGAATAATAGCCATTTTCTATTTAAACTAAAAAAAAATCATGTGAGATGTCAAGCTACAGTTGTAAATTGGATGGCTACCATATAGTTATATCATGTCTATTCTTTTTCAATCCATGTCTGGCTAATTGAAAGTATGGCTTAAACTTTTAAAAGTCTAATTGGCTTGGGACCATCTTATCTAAAATAATGACCTCCTCATTACTTCTGCCAGTATTTTAGATATATCCCATATAATTTCTCTTCTACTTTTAGGGCAAGAATTTATTTCACTATAATATCACCTCATTGATGAAAAAGCAGGATCAAAGTTAAGGGGAGGAAAGCAGATCTCAACATATAAGTATGGGAAAGAAAAAGGGGGGGCACCTGAAATTTTCCCCTTATATAAATTTCTTCCCCAATATGGCTACCAATTTTTTTTTAAGTTCAGCTGTATAGTGCTGAATAGAGAACAATTTCTTCTTCCATACTCAGATAATTTCATAACTAAAGAAAGATCTAGAGTGAGTGAAAGAAGCTCACTTGTAATGAATATTTGTAATGTACACAGGTTTATTTTGTTTTTGCGAAGAAAATTAAAACAAAAACTCTAAATACTCTCCTCTTCCTCCATAAACTAATCAAACAACAACATCCATATTTATGAACAAAATAACAACAAAGTTACACAGCAAAATAAAATAACAAAATTTTAAAAAATATAAAATATTGAAATAGAATAAAAAGGGAAATAGACAAAATAAGAAATTAGCTACTGATCTTATCCTCAATATAGGAAAAATGTGTAAGTTGTTTACTATATAATACTGTAGTTAAACAATCTAAACCATTAGCCTCCTAATTGCATAGCAATTGCACAAAGATTGGCTCCCTTCCTGGATGTTTCAGGAGATACATCGGCCTCCATAAGCACATTCAATTTTTTTTTTTGTAAAATTATTTGTGATTCTTGTCCTACTCACATTTCTTTCAAAGAAGATAAAATAAAATGCTGTGGAATTACTGGGTCTTTTCAGAGGGCTCCCTACAGAGGCTATATGGATCTCCTTACAATGTGATTTTTTTATTTGCAAGCGTAGAGCATTTCCTTGAGCTAAGGCTTTTAATGCAATGTATAGGTTTTCTGAGCTATACCTTCCACAGCAACAAAATTGAAAAGTAATCTACATCAAGAGTTAAGCTTTTGAGAAGTCCTTCCCTGTCTCAATGGGTGGAAACTAATCAAGGAGAGAAGGAACTTAGAACTAAGGAGAAATTTCCTGATGGTTAGAACAATTAATCAGCGGAACAACTTTCCTCCAGAGGTTGTGAATGCTCCAACACTGGAAGTTTTTAATAAGAGAATTGGATTACCATTTGTCTGAAGTGGTATAGGATTTCCAACCTAAACAGAGGGTTGGACTAAAAGACCTCTAAATCCCTTCCAACTGTTATTCAAACTAAATCAATATAAGTTCAATTCAAAGTTTGATCCAGGACAATTGTTCAATTGTGGCTACCTCATGCAAACAAAAGCTAGAAACATTCATCATTTTCTATTGAATCAGGGGAAGAGATTGCTCTTACTTCTGAGTGGAGACAGAGGTGAAAAGATATTGTTCCCCTCCTCCTCCTAGACCCAAATAAATAGGAAAGGTAGAAATTTAAAGAAGCAAGGGGAGGATAGGAAGGCTTGGTAGATTCGATTGTATAGCTGATTTTTTTTTATTTGACATTTTACAACATGATGACAAGCATTCTCATTCATTAATGCACTCAGCTTAAAATATTGTGCAAGATACAGGAGCAGAGGTTAATAAATATTGGCACCATATGCCAGATGAAAGGTCTAGTGTGAATGCTCTGAAGCAAGAAAAAAATTCTGATTGCTATGTCAGGCTACCCACATTTCTTAGCCTGTGTGACATTAGGTCCAAACCACAAATGGGCTATTCTAGGCTTAAGAAATGGATGGAAATCCCAAAGATGCTTCTTCCTGTATTTCTTTGTTTTGAAGATGTGAAAAACTTAAGATGCTTCTTGGATGAGATGTATTAAAGAGAAAAACCACAGAAAGCCCAGTTGCCCATTGGGAAAGCACCTTTGAGACAAGCATCACCTGTATGACTAAAAATCTCCATGGACAAATGGATGGGAAGCATTGGCTTATCCAGATTCTAATAGTATGGCAATGGTCAGAGATTATGGTACTGGTAGTTCTCAAAATTGAATTCCATATGAGGCAACAACCACATTATTGGGAAAATGATTGGTGAGTTTTTCTCCTTGTTCCAATCAGCAAATATTGCCATTAAAACTGGAACTATACCAGGTGTTAACTTAGCAATAGCCTTAACTTGGCAAAGTTGACTTCAACCATTCCTTTGATATTTTGATGCTCTCTCCTTTTCACTTTTTATCAATAATCAGCATGTTTGTCTTGCCAGTGAAGGTATTATTTTGAGCAGCTATATGCAAATTAGCAGCCTTTAAATTATTGTTCCTAATTTTGGATTTTTATTTCACACACGAATGAGCAAATACACACAGGAAAGTAAATAAATGTGAGATAGAAGAAAGGAAAAACACAGCCGCTCTAAAAAAGAGGTGGGGGAGCAGTGCAAAATAGAATATAAAATGCCTGAAATAGAGCCAGTCAGAGGGAGCACATTAAACATTATATTTGAATTTGCTTTGCAGAAGGATTAAATGCTCACTGTGGACTAGGAGAGAATCCATTTCTCATGGTGAATTTATATCAGTCCACAGGGAGCCTTATCAAGGCGCAGCTGACTAATGAAGATCATTTTCAGTTGATTTCATTAGTATTTAAGTTATAGCATAAAGCACTTTCCCTTGGGTGCCCTGAAAGATAGTGATTTAGATATATTTGCTAGGAAAATTTTGGTCTGGCTAATGTAAAAGTGATTTGTTAGCTGAGTGCAGATTTCTTTTCATCCAGCTCACCTAAATTCACCTATTCAGAAAAACAAGTATTAACTATTTATGTGATTTTTTTTCTTCCATTACAGCTGAAAATTAAAGTAAAATCAAGATGTTGCTGCCAGATGCCTCAGCTCTTGTATATCATTCTCTATTTCTCTTACAAGCAGATCTGGGCTGGGTTGCAATAGTGTATTTATAGTAAAAAGACTCATATATCTTTTTAAGAAACAGTGTCCTTTAAGCACTGCTTTATAAAACAGTACTGTATGCAGAAGGATTTATCAGTGAATAAAATAACTTAAAGAACTTGAGGGTTGGAAGCTGCACATTTGCATTTGTGTAACAAAAACAGAGCTTTGCATTCTGTTTGCATAGCTCTGTTTTAAATATATATCCAAGCAATTATTTTTTTTTCAATGTAAGCCCTACATCAAATACAAATGTGTTGCTTACTTTGCTTCCTCACTTGTATCAAATTAAAACTATTGTCACTTTACCTGCAGGTCTTCCCACATCTATATATTTTCAAGAGGTAAGAATAGATTAGTAAGTAAGTTGGGGAAAAGAAAAGGCTTTATATTTCTCTCCATTCCAATTTATATGCTCCAAGGTCAAATCCACCATGGAATGTGGATGTCACAATAGAGAAGTTATGGAGATAGATCTATGTGAGTCTGAGTGTTCATTGTATGGGGAAATTCTTCTCAATATTAGAACTATAGCTTCAATGTATGGGTTTCGTCTTTTCTTCAATAATTCTATGCATGAGCATTAACTTGACAATTTGTTCAAGGGAAAGGGGTCAGCTACTCTCAAGTATTAGGTAGCCAAATTCTTAGAGCAAGTAAAAATACAAAATAATTGAGGGATTAGCTTTCGAAGTGATGAATCGGTGCCTGGAGGCCGGGCAGAGTTGGATGGGTCAAAATAGGCTCCAGCTCAACCCGGCCAAGACTGAATGGCTGTGGTTTCCTGCGCCCAGATTCAGCCAGCTTGTTCCATCACTGGCCATGGGAGGAAAGATCTTGACCCCCATGGAGGGGGCGCACAATCTGGGTGTCCTCCTGGATGTGTGGCTGTCGTTAGAAGATCAGATTGTAGCCATCTCCGGGGGGCTTTTTATCAGATCCGAAGGATCTCCCAGTTGCAACCCTTTCTGGATCGGGCGCTCTTCGCCAGTCACTTCTGCTCTCGTTACCTATAGCCTAGACTATGGTAATGCTCTCTACATGGGGCTCCCCTTGAAAGCATCCGGAGGCTGCAGTTAGTGTAGAATGTGGCCACACGAGTGATTCTGGGGGCTCCTCGGAGCTCCCATATTACACCTCTCCTCCACGAGCTGCACTGGCTTCCTGTGGCGTTCCGTGTGCGATTCAAGGTGTTGGTTCTCACCTTTAAAGCACTCCATGGCTTGGGACCCAGGTACTTACGGGACCTCCTGTTGCCACTGTCAGCCTCCCGCTGACCCATGCGTTCACACAGGGTGGGCCTCCTTGGGGTTCCATTGCCAGGATGATGTCATCTGGCAGCTCCAAGGGTTAGAGCCTACTCTGAGGGGGCACCCTCTGTCTGGAATGAACTGCCCCCAGAGATCCGGACCATCACGGACCTACAGACCTTCCGGCGCGCACTAAAAACCTTTTTGTTTCAACAAGCCGATCAGGCCTAGTACTATCAGTTACTATTAAATTGGTTTTCAATTGGTTTTTCAATTGGTTTTATTGGCTGGAATTTTAAATTGTTATTTTTAGTATTCCAAAATTTGATTTTAATTGGCCACTTTAATTTATTTTTAACTGTATATTAATTGTTATATTTTGTGTTTTAAATGGCTGTTCACTGCCCTGAGTCCCTCGTGAGAGGGGGCAGTATAGAAATGTTGTTATTAAATTATTAAATTAAATTAATTTTAATCATTTTTAATAATTAGCTAAATGAAATGGAGAGTGTCTTAATCATTCAGAATTAGTATTATCTGGATACATGTTTTGTCTACAATAGGGAGTTTAATTTCCCACAAGACTTGCTTATATCCTTGTAGAAGAGTCATATGATTGTATTTGGCCTGATATAATTTAACTCTATGAAGTCAGAAGAATGATCTGTCTGATGATGTCTATGCAGATAGAGCTATGTGAGCATGTCTGTTCATAATATATGTAATCTTCACAACGTTATAGGTATAACTTCAGTGCATGGGTTTCCTCTTTGCTTCAATAATTCTGTGCATGAGCATTAACTTGACAATTACAACTCATGTCTATTTTTATCTGGTTTATCAATTTTTGTAGCAAATGTCATAAGTAGGTTCTTTTTTCCTTGCTCTGAAGATCAAGTACATACAGGAGAGCTGTTTTACATTCTGGCCCTTGGTTACATGTAGTATTATGCAGATGTGAAACTGTGATGCAGATAGCTATTTATTTTTTCAAGTTCCATGCATAACCTCCTGAAGATGCCAGAATTTCCTCATAAGTGTCAAGAATAAACTCAGAAGCTAACAATAGTAAATGCTTTATCAAGCCACTAGTCAGAGCACCTTTGGGACAAATGATAAAGTGGCAGAGGATATATTTCAAAACAGCAAATAAAAATGTTGGTGTTTTGTCAAAAAACAGAAAGCAAGACAAGCTTTCCACAATAAATGCATAACTTGTACCATGCTGGTATTTGCAGCTTCAGCCACAACTACTATATAGCATTGGAAACTGCTGTCTCAGTCTCTCTGAATAATGTATGTAAAGCATTGTGAGCCATCATCTCAAGAATTTCATTCATCACGCTAAATATATCCAGTTATAAGCCATTCAGTTTAGACATTATGTCAGCAGTTGTACATTACTGGAACATAGTAACCACAACTGTCCCCAATTGACTTTTTTTAAAAAAAAGGTGGCCCTCAATAGCCCTCAATATTTGGAAAAGAATGTGGACAACCAAATAGCAAACACTACAAGAAACTTTTTCCAAAATTTATATAGTGGTGGAGTCAGTCATATTTAAAATGCATGTTCCTGGGTTTAACATCCTGATCTCATCCACAGTTCTTAGGATTTTCCTTCTTTATTCACATTATCAGTTGAGTAAAATGTAATATAGCCTGAAGTAGCAGGGTTTCCTTTAGTAACAGTACAGGTTACAGTTCATAGAAATGACAGTTCTGGAATTACTTTTCCACTTTCATATCAAGCACTTTCCCCTAGTGATAGGAAGATTGCTTTTCATTAATTTAAATTTACTAGGTCTTATCCAGCTAAACCAAGTAACCACTCTAGTGAAGAGAGGCAAATATAGCAGGGACACTGCATAGAAGTAGAAAAGAGATAAAAAAATTATTTCCTTCCTCTTCCTGTGTACTACTCGTCAGTGATGACTACAGTTTCCTTGGTGTAGGAAGGGGCACAGGAGTTGGTTCCAGAAGTGTTTCTCATTTCTAGAGTCATTGCTTTCTTACTTTCAGGAACCTCATAATACCAGTTGACTTGACAGCCCAAACTATAGTAGGTATTTGGCTTATGGGAGCATATATCCTGCTACCAGCATCCACCCCTAGATATTTATGTGCACAATTTCATGAATCTCAAGATCTTCAAGTGCTGTCATTTCATTTTTATCAGTCAGACAGTAAATAATGACCTCATCTCCGCACCTCAAAATTGCCAAGACTTCTTTCAAGTACATTTAAGTGTATACTTAAATAGTGGCTTAGAAGAACAGTGATGAGGTAGTGGTTAGAATGCAGTACTGCAGGATACTTCTGCTGATTGCCAGCTGCCTGAAATTTGGCAGTTTGAATCTCACTAGGCTCAAGATTGACTCAGCCTTCCATCTTTTTGAGGTCAGTAAAATGGGACCCAGATTGTTAGGGGCAATATGCGGACTCTGTAAACCGCTTAGAGAGGTCTGCACTATGAAGCAGTATATAAGTCTAAATGCTATTGCTGATTGTCCATCTTTAAAATACTGTATATACTTCTTGATTTACCTAATTATATTTAAGCTTGATATCAGTACTACTTACAATTGTATGATTTACAGCTTATTTAGGGCAATTTTTTATGTATCTACATTTTCATTAAGAAATTTTATTATAACACAATTACAGTAAATTGAAATAAAACAAAAGAAGGGTATTCATAGTCTATTCTTATGCCAAATATTTTGGTGCCAAAATAAATGTGAAGGCAGCCATTTAGCCCTACCTTACTAGCAAGACATCTTCCTTTCACATACAATTTTTAAAGCTCAGTGCAGGAGCAGATGTTTGCTTTTAAAGATACCTAAACATCTGAATATCTGTCAATTGTATTTCCTGGTTACCCCCACCCCTCCCTCCAAATGGACAAGCAGCTTCCTGGATAACACGGGTCCACTGTAGATAGCCATGTTCATTATGCAAATGTTGAATGAAAAGGATGCACTTATAAATTTAAGATTAAAAAAAAGGGTTATCCCAATAGATTTGGACATGTTTACCTGTTGCTTTACTCTGAAATGAAACCTTATATAATTTATATACTCTCATGCCTCTATCAGATACGTCGGATGGAACAGGTTTTCTCCCTGACTAATCATGTTCTGACTCCATTATATATTCTTCATACCATCATTGGGGATCTGATAAACTTCCTGTTATTGACCCTAGTTCCCTTGACTCTCTGGATGTGGCCAGTAAGTCCAATATATCTATATTTACCTTACCTATACTGACGTA
>JAEANM010004241.1:0-21095 GCA_017656035.1 Myanophis thanlyinensis
TAAGGAAGGCAGGAAAGAAACATTCTGGTGTTGTTTCTAGCTTAATCTTTATTGCCCTGCTTACAGAAACTGCCCATTCAGTCACATGACACCCCCCAGCCATGCCTTCCAAGCCACGCCCACCAAACTGGTAGTAAAAAAATTTGAATTCCACCACTGATTAGCACTAAGAGTTATATACCACTTCATAGTGCTTTAAGCACTCTCTTAAGCCAGGGGTGCAAACTCAATTTCATTGAACCTTGGAGGGTTGGGTTGGGCATGGCCAGCTTGACATCACTCATGTCAGGAGTGCTTGTGGTGGCCTGAGCGCTCTGCCAGTGGAAATGGGCTCCTGAGCTCTGTTTTTGGATGTGGTGGCCTCCTGCAACCCCCTGCAAGCAAAAACGTAGCTTGGGAAGGGTGCACGCAGCCCTCTCAAGCTCTGTGTTCATTGGCAGAGGCCCTAAGGGCAGCCCCATAGGCCAGATCTAAGCATCCCATAGGCTGGATCTGGCCTCCGGTCTTTGAATTTGACAACCCTGCTCTAAACAGTTTACAGAGTCAGCATATTGCCCCCACCACTCTCGGTCTTCATTTTACTGACCTTGGAAGGATAGAAGACTGAGTCAACCTTGAACTGGTCAAGATCAAACTCCTGACAGTAGGCAGAGTTATCCTGCAATGCTGCATTTTAACCACTATGTCACAGGTCCATAGATCAGATGTTCCAACATAGGTTCAGCTGCATGTCTGGAGGATGACTTTGGAATGTCTACTTTAAATCAAAACATAACCAAAAACTAATCAAAATAATTATAATTTCAAAATTAAAAACTAACGTAAATTTCAGTTTGATAGTTGAGTAATAACTTTAATGAATCATTATTAAAATAATTCAGGGGTAATTTTAATCTAAAAACACACATAAAGATTATAGGAACAGAATTTAAAATAATTTTGTTAAAAAGGAAAATTATAATAATTATACATTAATCCATCTTCGGTGGGATGAGTTGTAAATTATTATTAAACCTTCTATTCTACTGGTTTTTAGATGCATATCTGTGTTTGTGTTTTACTTTGTAGGAGCAAGAAATTCATTGTAGTTTGGAAACAATCCAACAGAGCAAGGATGCCAATTCCATAAAATTAGAAAGCTGACACACCCAACTAATGAATTTTGAAAATGTTTTCTTTAAAATAAACATTTCCTCAGTTCTGTACACTGATTGTTTGATTTTATATGTATATTCTACATCTGTATATTTTTCAGCAGTTCTATCAGTTACATATTTCAAAACGTAAAAGAAAAATGTAAACAAATAATCTAAAATTTATAGATATAATATAGGCTTCAGAGTATCTGTATGATTTAAATTAGAATTAATTAACTGCTTTATAAGTAGAGCCTAAACATGCACATTCAAAACTAAATCATATCAAGGGGGTTTACTCTCTAATTATGCTTAGTACTATAGCACATTAAAATAATCTCTGATGAATTAATGAGGAGGAATGCTAATTATGCCATAAATGAATGTACAGTATTTAAAAAAAACCAAATCAATATTGCAAAACTCATTTGCAATGTTGAAGATGCTGCAACATTTTATGCAGAATCTAAAAACAAATGTTTTCTTTCATCAGAAATATTACTTTATTCCTATTTAGTTTTATTCAATTGAACAATTTAGTAAAATTCATGAGTTAAATAAATTAAAATTTCTTGAGACACATAATATTAATACTTACCAGTCAGATTCAAGTACCCACCACTGTGCTAAATTTGTGTCCAATTCTTAATATATGGTGAATGAACATATTAAGACATTATTTGTGATCTATGAAATGAGAATGTCACCATCAAGAATACTTGGCAGAAAATTAGTCTATAGGCTTAGAAGACAATGCCAATATTTAAATGTAGAGACAACCTTTACAGTATATATGCTGTAAAACTGTATGCAATTTGTTTTATGAGGAACTTTGCTTTAATATTTCTTCCTGCATTTTATTCTATGTCATTCCCATTAGTCATTCATATTTTTATTATTTGATTTTCCTGAGCATTTGGTGATTTTATAAATGTACCTACACATATATTCAAACATCTACTTCTGTTGATGTATGGGATATCTTGCTAACAGGTTATTGAGCTGGCATGGTCAAACATATATTAAATAAAAAATAATAATATAGTACATAATAAAATGATTTCAGATTAGATCAGGGATGGGAACTAACAGTTCCAGCATCTCTCATCATTTTTCATGATGGAGGAGTCTGTGGAAGTGATATTCATTGTTTGGAATTAGCAATGTGACTGGAAAATAATTCTAGAGTGAATAATTAGATGTTGTTGGAGAGTTCCATATAAAGAACACATTTAGAAAGGTCTTTATGAGTTAAATTTAAGAAAGAATTTCCTACGGTAGAAACAATTCATCAGTTGAACAAGCTGTCAAAAGAGGCTGCTCATTCCCTAGAGGCGTTGAAAGAAAACTTGGATAACTATCTGCAAGGGGATTTTTAAGAAACAGCATGTCCATTTTGAGGACAAGGATAGGGTTTCCCTAGTCAAATCTTGCTTCCCATGTATGCATGTTGGCTCATGCAGATCATGATAAACTACATTTCTTGTCCTACAAAAACATGTATTGTGTCAAATACCTGTCAGACTGTGTTTACCTTGCTGTCTCCAAGCTGTGTTTTGGCATGGTAAGCTACAGATTGAATAGGCTCCACTCTGTGAAGAAGTATTAATTGGATCAGGGAACATCCCTTGTTTCAGTCTTTAGGTATTATTGCTTTGGTCTTGGAATGCCTTGGGCACTTTCCCTTAGCCAGGAATCTTGAGGGATAAAGAAAGTAAATGTCTTGACGATAATATGCAGGAACTACTACCTAGGCCCGTCTTTCTCAGCCTTAGGAACTTTATAAAGATTGCTGGCTAGGAAATTCTGGGCGTTGAAGTCCACATATCTTACACATTCTTGAGGTTGAGAAACATTGATCTAGGCCAGTGGTGGTGAACCTTTTACTTACAGAGTGCCGAAAAGTACGCGCTTTGTGCATGCCATCTGCACTTGTGTGTGGCTCTTCCACATGTGCTGCATGTGCAACCGCACCATCTGTGCATACATGCAGCTTTTGCACATGCAATGCATGCATGGTGCATGCAGGCACTCACACATGCATGAGCAATCACATGTGCATGCGCAGGAGAGCTCCAAAGACCAGCTGGATTTCCTGCTGCAATTGTGCGCATGCACAGTAGAAGCCCGAAGACGAGCTGGGTTTCTGCAATCGCGCATGCATGCATGTGCAATCACATGCGCATGCTCAGCTGGAGGTAAGTTGTCTGACAGCTTGTGTGCCCAGCAAGATGGCTCTGTGTGCCACCCGTGCCATAGGTTCACCATCACGGATCTAGGTGAAAGGGGCTGAACATGTATTAAGTCTAGAACAGCTGACATTGGGAAGTGGCTTAGATACTTCCCTAATTAACTGAACTATAAGAAGAGAGAGGAGATACAGTGCAACCAGGCTTGTCAGATTCTGTTACTATAGCCAAACTCCATACTTTTACATTTCCTTTGGAGTTGATTTCCTGGTCTGGTCTAGTAGCGGAGCTGACAAGGAATCAATACATCTCGTAACATTTCCCAACATTTTAGAAATGGGTATGTACGGTATAAAATCTTTTGTCTGATCATTAAATCTCCTAATCTTGCCCCAAACAGCTTTGGACTTGAATGATTTTCCTCCCTTCTTTTAGGTCCTTCAAAAACCTCAATTACAGCATCCGATAATCATCAGGTTAAGGAAAGGCAATCTAAGAATCCCAACTGTCTGCAATCCTCTTATTTTGCCTTCTTGTGTTTCCCACTTCATTATGGACCTAATCCAGCCTTTGGAATGGAACATTCTGCTTGTCAACAGCATTCCTTCAAGCTGCTGAAGGTTGCAATGATGAGAATAAACCTTTGAGCCTAATTTGCTCGTCATCCCAAATATTTTGTTCTCAAAGCAGAATTGGGGATTAACAGCAGGCCAGGAGCTAGAGTTTTAAGAATGATTTCCTTTGGTCCTTCTTGCCAGTCTTTTCTCCTTTTGTTCACACCTCTGATTGCCCCCAACCAATGCCTTACAATAAGGTGATTCCAAGGAGTGGTATAGTGAGGAAAGCCAGCTGCCCCCTATTTGATTTATAAGCTTTAATGAGGAAACTGCTACTTTAATCACCAAGGAAAAGAAAAACTGTCACACCACCTTGACAAATCAGTGATGCGTTGACACAGAAAAAAATAGGGAGGATTGGTGCAATTGCAAAAAATAATTCTATTTGTTCCCCAGCACCCCTCTTTGGGCTTCCCAGTGTTTAAAAGGCCAGGATAGTTCTGCATCCCTTTCTGTTGTGTGACCATCATTTAGGGCAGGGATGGGCAATTATAGCTCCTTCATGACTCGTGGACTTCAACTCCCAGAATTCCTGAGGCTGGCTCAGGAATTCTGGGAGCTGAAGTCCACGAGTCATGAAGGAGCCATAATTGCCCACCCCTGCAATAAGGGAGTCTGGGCTTTCTGGAGGGGAGAAGAGCCATGTTTCGTGACGGTTATGCTTTTAAAGTTTGCAACTGCATAGTGCTTTTAAAGTCAACTGAATATCTACATACAGCATAGTTGTAGTTGGATATCTCATATATGTATAGTACTGCAAATCTTTTTTTTTTCTTCAAAAATCTTATTTCCAGTACCTGATAAATGCATTCAGTCACTACTTGGTGGGGATAGATGAATTATGCACCCCTTTCCATGTTTCAGGCAACTGTGGACGATACTGGTTTTGATTTAGATGTAATGCTAGGTTTATATTTATTTATTGAATTTATTTGCCATCTCTTTTGTAGCAAATGACTCTGGGCAGGTTTCCAGCATTAAAACATTAAAAACCTAACAAAGAATAAAAACAGAAATCTCAATCAAGATATAGTTAAAAGATGGGGAGGGAGGGAACAGGATATGTGGGGGGTGAGATTGCCTTTTAATTCAATAGTCACCTGCAGTGTGATGTCTCCTCATTAGGGGCCCAGCTGGCAGTCTGGCAGAGTCAGGTCTTCAGGCTCATGTAGAAGGATACAAAAGTAGGGGCCAATCTCATCTCAGCAGGTAAGAAAGATGTTCCATAGGACAGGAACTAATGCTGAGAAGGCATTTCTCCTGGACCCTTCCAGCCATAATTCCTTGACCAACAAGTCCTGCAGATGTCCTATTTCTTTTGTACAGGAGCTCAAAGCAGTACACGCAGTGCTGTCTTCTATTTTTCCATGCAAAAAGCCAGTGAGTTTAGGTTGGGTTTAAGGAGAAGGACTGGTTCAAAGTTACCCAGTGTGCTCCTGTGGTTAAGGATGGACCAGCATCTGGTCTGCCTTTTCCTAGTTCAATACTTTAATCCAGGGGTGGGCAACTATGGCCCTTTTATGACTTGTGGACTTCAAATCCCAGAATCCCTGGGCAAGGCAACCTAAATAAAATGGAGGAAATGTTTTGAGGTGTAAATGTAAGGGTTAAGCTTTTAACCCTTACACTTCAAAATGTTTCCTCCATTTTATTTAGGTTGCCTTACCCAAGGATTCTGGGATTTGAAGTCCACAAGTCATAAAAGGGCCACAGTTGCCCACCCTGCCTTAATCATTTACACCACCTGGGAAGTCTTCACAAGCTGTTCCTTCAATACATATCATCCAGCTTATAATATATGATGACTTACCCATGTAGCTTGAATCTCTACTACTTTGGGGACTAGTTCCTCCAGGCAGAATCTTGATGCCTGTTGGAAAATTAGTATGGGTAATGTGTACTGTGTACTTCATCTGGGCTGCAATGTGAAACAGGTCCAGCCCTTTTCTTCACACAACCAGGCAAATATAAAATAGTAACAAATGTTATAGTTTCTTACATGTGCCATTATTATGTGGAGGATATACGGCAAACTTAGTTCAGATATTCTGAACTAAGAACTCTGATTTGAAACAACCTAACTTTTTTGTTCCTCTTTTCAGGCACTTCTGATACACACTTCTGAACATAACTTGGAATGCTTAGTTCTTTTATTTTTTAAAATCATATTTGTATTTTATTTAAGTCTTTGTTGTTCCTTCTTCTATTGAAACAAATTAGTTGGAACTGCAACCCCCAGAATTCCCTGCCATTTCTCAGGCATCAAGAGGACACCAAATTTGGAAACATGACTTTACAACTATCTATAGCAGTGTTTCTCAACCTTGGTGACTTTAATATGTTTGGACTTCAACTCCCAGAATTCCCTTTGCTGGCTGGGGAATTCTGGAAGTTGAAGTCCAAACATCTTAAAGTCACCAAGGTTGAGAAACACTGATCTATAGAGTCCTTCCATTTGCCTGTAATTAGCTCTGCAACACCAATGAAGTTGAAGACTGATTTACATACAAGTGTAGTCACAAATCCTGTGCATTGTGCTATACCTAGAGGGCCTCTTGAATGCTGACATAATGCACTGTGTTATTGCTGGCTAAATTATTTATATTTCATCTTCCAAAGCATGATTAGGCTTTGTAAGCAATGTATAAAACACCTGTATAATTGAAGAAGCCACCAAATAGGTAGCCCAACATTTAGATCAATGACTCAGTCTTTAGAGATAAAAGGTCTCAGCTCTAGGGTAGAGAAATGCTACTATCAGAACCTAGGGAGGATGCTTCAAAACTAGGAAGTAGCCACTTCTGTGGATCTCAAACAGCACACACAAGACAGTCTACTTCTTAAATTAAATCTGAAATGTCATAAGATTACAATGTTCTTTCGTGAGATCTTGAGACTACCACACTCTGAGGAGATGTGATCATTGTTTGGAATGTGAGAATCTGTTTATTTGCTATATTGTTCAGGGGTGGTGGTGTCTGAAATTCCTGCTGATCTCTGGAAAAAAATAAGGCTGGTTGAAGCAGTGTTATAACTTGATCTTCCACAGTCTGACGTCCTTCAGATGTGCTGAAACTACATCTCCCAGAATCCCCAGGATTCTGTTGCATACTTATCCTGATCATTAATCATGGTCAATGCTCCTATGGCAAAAAAATATTGAGTTAATTTGCAGACAAGAAGTAGTAGAATGATGGATTATCCTGGCTCGGGGAACTAATTCATGGGCATCATGTCAACAAGTATCTTATTTTTGGATCCCAGCTATTCTCTGGTTTGAAGAATGATCTCCCTTACCTCATTTACTTTGTTTATTGTTCCCAAGCCATAGACTGTCATGGCTCATGCATGAGGCAATCGTCCCATGGAGTACAGGACATGCCAGAATGTTTTTGCTGCCATTTGAGCCATGCAAGCTGCTGGCACTTGTATGTTATTTCAGAGGAGTGCATGAAAAGTAGGGCTCTTCTTAGAAGACTTAACACATGGGGCAAGCCAACATCGGAGCAGGAAATCCAAGACTGACATGCTGCCCTTATGTTGTCTCAGTTTGCTGCCTTGTGAGCAATTAAAATGGAAATCAATACACATTCCTGAGGCTTAATTTCTAAAATGAGAGCAGATGAATAAAGATGAATGTGTGTGTTTCAAGCCCTTGTTGTCTAGTTTTAGAGTATAGAAGCGAAAGAATAGTCTAGGAAATGTCTTTCAAAGATGTAACACTGTTTGCACCAGCACTGCGCCTGCCATTAATATGAGGGGAGAGATATTTTCAGATTTGCAAAATTGATATCAGCCCACACCAGGAAACAACACAACAAACACTAATTCTACTTTTATTGTAAGGTTAAAGAAGAGAACTTGAAAGTTCTTTTCTCCATCACTTTTAATCTTCCAAAAACTAGGCAGGGCTTTTCTGGACAGTTTTTTTCTTTTCCATTCCTCTTTTGGATTTAGAGTTCCTTTATCTAGGCTGTGATTCTTCCTCTTGCCTGTCCTGGTTATTCCCACATATCATTACAACTGCAAGTATCAGGCCAACCTAAATAATCTGTGTCATGAACAATTTTCCTTCAGATGAACCAAAGCCTAAGCATTGTTGGTTAAGGTAAGCGAAAACCACAGATTCTAAATACAGCTTATTTTGAAAACCATAACTTAAACAACTACCCATTGAGATCAGTGTCTGGCTATTCAACTGCAGAATGGCTTCCAATTTCCCCATAGTTTTGCAAGAAATATGAGGATGGTTCATGTGAGCCTAAATGTCACATCCATACTTTCATGGCATAGGACAACTGTGGTTTTCCTAATAGTTAGATACATAAGCTTTATATTTATCTTCAAGCAAAGGGAGAAAATGATCTTTTTGCTTTTAAATTGTTTTCTAGCATCTGGTACAGCAGGTACCAGCATTGTGTAATATCAGTCGCCAATAACTTTTATGCTGGTCCTTTAATAAGCATTTGGATGTTGATGTGCTTGATGTAGATCGAGGGTGTCAAACTCAATTTCATTGAGGGCCTCATCAGGGTCGTATTTGGCCTTGAGGGCCAGAGTGTGCATCGCCAGCTTGACATCACTCATGTTGGGGGGTGCCTGTGGTGGCCTGAGCACCCTGCCAGTGAAAATGGGCCCTCAAGTTCCATTTTTGGTTGCCACGGCCTCCTGCAACCCTCTGCCAACAAAAATGGATCTCGGGAAGGCTGCGAGCCGGGCCTTTGCTGTTTCTAGGATGACCCCATGGGCCAGATCTAAGTACCCCATGAGATGGATCTGACCCTTGGGCCTTGAGTTTGACACCCTAATGTAGATAAAAGATGAAGCCTAACCAGATGTTTTCCAAATTATAGAAAGGATCCCATCATATGCAACACTTTACAATTCATCTTCTGAAGATCGCTCTTTGTACAAAGCAAGATTATCCAATGCCTATTACAGATAGCCTTTGACTTATGACTGCCCATTATAGTAATAATTCATGATGGTTGTAAACCACATGGGTGACTGACTCCATTTTATGATTGTTTTGAATGTGGCGCTTGTTAACTTAACAATTGTTAAGGGCAATTGTTCGCTATGGGCTGGTTTTGTCAATCAATGCTGGTTTTGGGGAAAATGTCATAAAAGGCGATCATGTGACCACAGAATTTTGCAAATGTGGACTGGTGACCACAGGGTTGGCTACTGGAACTTCAGAACCAGGTGGTAAGTATTTTGAGAAGGTCCATTTAACATTTATCATTAAGTGACCATTTGTAAGTCAAGGACTATCTGTACATTGAATTGCATGTTGCTAAACTGCACCTTCCACCATCTTCAGTCCTGATCAGGCTGGCCAAGGCTAGAGGTTGCCTATACTTTTTCTAAAGCATTTTGAAGTATCTGCACGAAATTTGTTTTAATACAGTGACTTTAAACATACTTGGGCAGAACTCTCTGCTGTGATTCGGCCGAGTTTGCTTATGCTGTCGTGCTTCGGGGTTTAAGAGGAAGGGTCTGCTTTGTGAATGTGTGTGTGTGTGGGTGTGTGTGTGAGAGAGCTTGTGTGCATATGCACATAAACTCCCATTATGCTTCGTCCTGTGCAACCCAGCTTGTCGGTGTACAATTATGGGTTTTGCTTGGTTTATTTGGCTTGGCCTGATCTCAGCTTTCCAGCAAGGGACTCTGTTTCTAAGAGTGGATCAGTAATGATAACAACAGTTGACATGTGTCTGAAATATTGTGTGGATAAGGGAAGGTTTTTTTTCACCCACTTCTGAATATCTGAATATCTGAAGTTTAGAAGCCCACTTGCCAACTTGTCATTCTATAGAGAGATCCACGATTATTAAGACCTCATTGTTTGAATGTTTTCACAGCAATTGTTGCAATAAAACAGATTACAGGAAGTAGAAAAAGATGGGCTGCCCATTTTCCCTCCTCCGATTAAGGCACCATTGCTGTCTTTACTTCTAATCAGTGTTTTCAAAATATCTGATAATTGTAGTACTGTGCCCCTCCCCAATTGTAACTACAGTCATTCTTCAGTATTTAAGCTTGAACTATTTTACTGTTTTTAGGGGGCTTTTGAGGAACACGTTCTAAAGGAATAAAGAGAGAATAACGATTTAAAGTTTGTCATACCCATTAAAATAAATACGAATTATTAGGATGATGAGGAAACAGCAGTTTGATTAAACTAATTCAACAATTCTTTGGCATGGAAATATCATGATTTACCTTTCCAAAAAAAAAAAAAAAGGATTGGTTCTATTCCCTCTTCAAATTAACCAGAAAAGGGCATCCTAATATATTAGGTCCTAGCGGAAAAACCAGTCTCTTATAAAATGAATTTGAAACACAAACTTTGCCTGAGTCTCTGGAAAGAAATCTGATGGAAGTGTAGATCATTTAGGACTCTTATTCTGCTTTTATCTTGAGGACGCTTAATTAGAAACATTGCAAATATTTCAGTATGGTGCTTTGGTATGAAGGACACTGTATCCAAAAACCAATTTAGAAGTTTTCAAGATATGTACATCGATGCCCTGACTGAAGGTGTTCCGTGTCCTTTTTGTAAAAATCATAGTTTGGGTGCTTCCTTCCACAGGACTGGCCATCTCTTCTTCTGAATAAATTGAACGAGCCAGTCAGATCTGAAAGGTAGAGCACATTGATTTTCAATCAAACAAGGCAAAGCTCAGTGCAGTGATGCAAATTTCTGTTGGTCTCCTGAGTGAAGACTAACTTTCCCGTTTGCATCTCAGCTTGCAAAATCTTGATAGTGCCTGTCCTCAGTCTGCATCCATAGCATCAATTCACAAAAATTCTGCGGGGCTTAGAAAACTTTGTCATTATATCTCTTGTGGACTAGAAAAGGAATATAAACTTACTGCAAGGCATCAAAATCCTTCCATTCTCCACCATTCACTCAGAACCAAAGAAACTTCTTGGCTGAGAAGCAAAACATCTTCAAGGAAAAACGAAGTCCAGTTATCTTTGGAATGAAAAAAAAAGTCACCTTTGGAAGAATCTGCATAGACATGTATATTCCTTATTTGTTGATGGAAGCTATCATTGGCTAACTGCTATAAGCAAGATTTTTCTAGCCCACAAGAAATATAATGACAAAATTTTCCAAGTCCTGCAGAAAGTTTCTCAATTGATGCTATGGCTGCAGACTGAGGACCAGGCATCTTTGGAATGAAAATACATGTTTGACTCTTTAACTTAATGGAAAAATAGACCAGATCTTTGATTCCTCCAAAGTTAAGTCCTTACACATTAACACTTTTCTTTAACCAATCCAGAGAGATGCCTCTCTTCTGCATACTAGGCAAAATGCAATGATGTAGTTCAGGAAAAGAGTGAAATTGGCCCCTTTCCTCCTTGGCTGTAGCCTGTACAATCTCCAAAGGATTGTTTGAAATGATTATTCTTCCATTATGATGTTATTGCCTCAAATAGGAGTGGTACCTAGAGTGAAAATAATCTTTTTCTCTTTTCCTCTTGGAAAATTTTGGCTGTGGTGCCAAGCACACAACAGAAACAACTGTGGCCAGAAGAAAAAAAATTGGTTACAGTACGCCAGTGTTTAACTGCTAAACATTTCTCTTTCTTTTTTTAAAAAAATATTTCTAATATTTTACCTTTTGGAAGGCTTTCAATGCATTTGGGGTCCAGAGTGACTCAATCATTGTATATTTTCCTGCTCCCCTCTGGGAATTCTTTACAATGGCTGCATTATATAAGCTGTTGCCATTTCTAACCCTAATTGGCCAAAGCATGCTTCTATAATACAATACTGCCAGTTGTACAATGATCTATTTTTGGCAAAAGATTTAGCATCCATCCATATGTAAATACAGATGTTTAGCTAAAGATAACAAGTCTCTTAAGTGGCCTTGAAAACTACTTTTAGAGTTATGGTAGCTTTCGAGGAAAAAGGGAATTCTGAAAAACTTCCCAGGAGAACTTTTTGACTTACCAAAAAAAAAAATTAAAAAAATAAATAAATGAAAATTGGGGATGGGAGGAGGTGGTGATGAGGTTGGGGCAGTTCATAACAAGCTACTGTCAGACAAATATTAAATACACTGAAGTTGGTGAAAGTTACTTTGAGTAAACTATGGAGCCAGAGGCAAAGTGAAAACATCTTAAAAAGCAAGCATAGCTGTTTTAAAAAGTAACACATTGTCTGACACAATGCCAAATCCAATTGATTTAAAACAGGGCACTGAATTTGATCACAACATAATCTGGTAGGAGAACCCTGGTAAGCAGAGCTTTGGACCATATGTTCTTGTTTATGAGTGACCTGGAAGGCCAATAAACAAAGAATTACAATAATCAAAACAGGAAGGTGCAGGTAGGTTTGTGAACACAGCTGCTTAAACTAAAAAAGACAAAATGGTTGACTTTCTAGGTTTCTTTTTTAAATGAGAAATGTGATCATCTCAGAAAATACACATAGCTGAGGTAGGTCTCCTTGGTTATTTTTACACTTAGCTTTATGTCTCGAAGGTATGAGATGTGAACATGCCTGGGTCTAAGAAAAGAGCTAGAAGAATTATTTTCTCCAACCTGGTGCCCTTCAAATATGTTGTATGACTACAACTCCTAGAATTCTAGGCTACATTCTAGGCTTTTCTATAATGGGAAATGTTATACGCTCCCATTCTGCCCTAACTTACCTGTGGTTGTGAATGGCTGCGTAAGCATTTCACTGCATATTGTACCATGTATGATTGTGCATGTGACAAATAAAATTTGAATTTGAATTTGAATATACTACTCCAGTGTTTCTCTACCGTGGCATCTTTAAGATACATGGGCTTCAACTCCTAGAATTGTCTATTAAACATGATGAAATCCACACATTCTGAAGTTGAGTAATCTTAAAGTCTCAAGGTAGAGTAATATTGTATTTCATGACATTGCATTGCATTTCAATATAGGATTTTGAGTGGTTTTGCCTCCTGGCAGAAGAAAAACAGGAAGTTAACTTTGGTAGAACATCCTAAAGTTTGGGAACACCTAGTTCCCCCAAAAGATGCTTTCAAGTAAACTCTTTCAAGTCAAGGTTTGAGTCCTATTGATTTCATGGGTTCATCCATGCAAAGTTCCTGGGTGTAATATGGAACTAGTTTGCCATTCCACTTTCTTCTGGGATTCCCAAAGATGCTTTTTCAAGAAGCAACTGGATTTTCTGTTTTTTTTTCTTTGAAGACATTTTGCTTCTCTCCCAAGAACCTTCTTCAGAGCCGAAGAAGCTTCTTGAATTAGAAGTGAAACGTCTTCACAAAAAAAGAAATAAACCCAAAAGTCCAGTTGCCTCTTGAAAGAGCACATTTGAGGCAACCATGACCTGGATGATAGAGAATATCCACAGATATTTCTTATGGGATGTTTTTGGACTTCTTGGCAGTCTCCCATACCGGTACAATTAAACTCACCTTGTTTAACTCTCAAGCCCAGATAAGGTCAACTAGATGTTGCCACCTGCTGAGCCCAAAACTACCAGGACCAAGAAAAGTCATTTTCCAGATCCTGGAACACCAACAGTTTTGTAGCAGAAAATAAAGACTTCCAAACATGTGTCATGTCATGTGGAACATTATGAAGGTAACTATGATGTTAATGTAAATATAAAACAAAATCCACTTGCTTTTTTTTTTTTTTTAAATGGCATGAAACTACAGGAGGAGAGAGGATAAGATACAGCTGAGATAATAAGGAATAAAACATAGTGTTACTCTTCTCTACTGTTGAAAGTAGAATTATGACATCTAGCTAGTAGAGGTGCTTTTCCTTTCTCTGAAGGGTTGGGAATTCGAAATGGAGAAACAGAGTATGCAAAAGTGTTAAATATTCTTTTTTCTTTCTAAATCCATTCTGGGACAATTTTCATTTTTTTAAAACAATATTTTTTAAAAATTGATTGAAATATGCATTAAGTTCATCTTTGACAGGATATTTGCCCTGATCCTTGTTCAGTGACCACTCATTCACTGACCATTCAAAGTTATGTTGACACTGAATGAAGGGGACTTACACAGATACTTGTAGTTTGTGGCTTGTTAAAGCATCCACAGTACATTGCTAGCTTCTGACAAGCGAAGTAATGGGGAAACCAGCAGGTGCTTGAAAATAGTGATCACATGACCACAGGACATTGCAGTCAGGCAGGATTTGACTAACAACCATGACTGGTAACTGTCATAACTCAATATGGCCATGCGACGATGCACATTACAACTGCATCATTTAGCAAAGGAGTTGTCAGTCCCAATTACCAATGTGCAATGAGGACTCGGCACTATTTTAAAGATGTATGAATGTTCCTGTTTTGGTTAAAACTTAGTTGTTGGCAGCAGACTGAATAGGTTATCGCCAGTGAGAAAATTGATTTGAATGGCAGACGTTAGTGACATCTCTGGGGGAGTGGTTAGAGATCTTGAATGGCTCATTCATTCAGATCATATAAATGAGACCAGTTTAGACAAACTAATAATCATTCTTTGTTCTTTTTATCACAGGGGTACAATGATCACCTCTCTCTTTTTTGTACGTTGTTACAGAGCAGTAAGAATAGCTGAGATGCGCAGCAGTTGCCACTTAAAGTTACAAATGCTGCAAGATCAGTTTCAGGAATATGGAATTTGATTCCCCAATCACTCATAGTTTAGCCAGACATGTCTATCAGTTCAGCTTATTTTGTTTATCCAGGGAGTGCTTTCATGCTTCGTTTAAATGGTATTGTTTTTGTGTAATTATTTGCATCTGTTTTATTTCAAAAGAGTATAAATTGCTTTTATTGTAAGCCTCTGGGAGGGTGCAAAATGCTCAAATGATAAGCAATGGCACTCAAGTAATACCATCTACCCTGTGTTGCTCTGGAGTCTTGCTTTTCATTTTCATTCTGTAAAATTTTAATTCTTTTGAAGCCATCTGTCCAAAGCAGCCTATAATAACTAACCAAAATAAAATAAACAAATCCTCTTGCTTTACGTTTAAGCAAACATGGACAACATTGCTTTGGTCTACAGACTGTATATGTTAGCATGATCAAGTTTACTTGTTCTGCTTCATATCAGCATAATGGAACAGCACTGATAACTACTGCCATTCACTACAATGTAACCATATCCGTTCATTAGTTCTGGCTTATGGATTGAACACCTGGGAACCCCAAATTGAAGTCTAGTTCTCAGAAGCATTTAGCAAACCTTGATTTTACCACACTACTGGAATCAATTTCTTTGAATATAAGATAGGAAGAACACTTCAAGGGCAGTGTTTTATTTCTAGTTAAGGTAGTCACTCTAACACAAATACATGCAAAGGATATGATTATATAGTTCAATCATTAAGAGGCACAGGATTTAATTGTATCTAGATAGAGCTGAGAACTTTCAGTGTTGTTATTTGGAGAAGGACAATAAACTTCGTGTCCTATTTCCTGATTATTAGATCTTATTAGACAGATTGCCCTAAAATGTTATGATGAGCTTGGCTGGCCCAAAGGTGCTTTTTCAGGAGGCAACTGGACTTTCTCATTTTTTCTTTGAAGACATTTTGCTTCTCATCCAAGAAGCTTCTTCAGCTCTGACAGGATAGTTGGGAATGGAAGGATTTATATTCCTTGCAGACAACTGGTCATTTGTATCCTTTCAGAGGGTCGTTGAAGCACTTGGAGCAAACTGAAGAGAATATCTACAGATTTTTAGATGCTCCTGTTATATAGGCTGGGCATTCTAGAAGCTGAGCCCCTCTCTGATGAAGATGGGGAATTTAAAAATATGAAATCTAAGTAAATAAGTAAATAAATACATGGGTAAATTAATTATTTTTTTTGTAAAGTGTTGTAAAGCAAAATCTTGCATGAGTGAGTTCAAACATCATTGATCAATTCAGGGCAGCCAAATCTCCATGGCAAACTCACCACAAGACAACTCACGCAGGACAATTCAACAATTCAATTTAAGGAGTTAAAATAATTCAAATATTGGCCATGACCAACTTGCATTGATCAATTTGGGGCACCCAACTCTCCATGGCCAACTTGCCACAGGACAACTCGCTATGGCCAACTCACCATGGGACAACTTGCTGTAGGACAATTCAACAATTCAACAAATTTAAGGAGTTAAAATAATTAAATTATTATTTTTATTTTTGTCATTCTCATTTCATTTTGTCCCTCATTTTGCATCCTTTCTTTAAAGATCCTATTCCACCTTTTCCTGAATATTAGTGTAACTCTTGTCCCATGGTGAGTTGATCATGAGTTGTCCCACAGCGAGTTGGCCACAGCAAGTTGGCCATGGAGCAGGCAAGGGCAAATCTCTTCTGAAAACTGCAGAGGCTAATCCAGGAAGTCCTCAGCATGTGTTTTTTTAAAAAGAAAAACAATCTAGATAAGTGGCTTTGGATTTTTTGCTCCTTTTAGGAAGGAGACATCATTATTTTGTAGCTTCATTTTTGAATCTGACAGATTTTAAAAGAGGAGTAAAATAGCTTGTGGAACTCCATAAAATTCCTGGGTTTTCTTCACTCTCTGTCTTCCATGTTTGTGGTACTTTCTAGAAAAGAATGTCAGATGGGTTTCCATATAGGGCAGAAGTATACTATAGTAAACTTGTTTTGCTATGATGCACAACCACTTACATGTGTTAAAATTTGAGTTACTGTCAGCATTCCAGCTAAACTCCTCATTTCCATTCAGCACTCAGAGACACAGTCCATCTAAGTCAGAATTTATTGAAGAAGTCATACTAGCACAACTGGGAAAACCCGAATCTGAACTTCTGGATTTTCCCATCACCCAAGTAAAGTCCACAATCCATCCCCTTCACCTATCACACCATCACGTTGCCTAATCCAGCAAGGTTGAAAGAGAAACCAGTTCTTCAGTCAACCCGCCCCCCCAGGTGTCAGTTGACCTAGCCTTGACATCCTCAAAGAATTTTATTTAGACTACCAACTATCCTCTAAGAGATTACCCCTCCCAATTTCCCAGGCTCCAACAATGGCAGCATAGAAGCTTCTGCAGATAGTATGGCTTCCAATGCTGACAACATGTGGCAGCATTCATCACTTTTTGTTGTAAAGAAATGCCCTTCCTGGCATGAATATTATTCTCCTTCTCTTCCTTTACTAAGAAGCAAAAAAAAAAAGTAATTAATTTGGAAAAAAAATCAAGATTAATGATCAGATATGCAGATGTCTGGCTCATTAATCCAATTTTAATGGATTAGTTACAAATTGGACTGGAGGAGTCTGCCCCATCACTGTGAACAATTCCACAAGCTCTGTGTTTCAGTTGGTGGGATGAATGTATTCTGGAAGCCAGAAGCTCTCAAGCGCCTGTAACATATTGTTTAGAACATTGGACTTCAGCCACACAGTTTTTATTTTGAATCCTCACTCATTCATAAAGCTGACTGGATGACCTTGGAGTATCATTACCTCCAGCTGAATTTACCTCAGGAGGACTGTGATGAGGATAAAATGGGGGAGAGAAAACTATGTGTGGTAAGCCAAAGCCTCCAGTGAAAGAGTGGGATGGTAAAATATCATGGAGAAATATTTATTTTATTATGATGAAGAATCCGCCATGAATTTGAACTTCTAGCAAACCAATCTCTTAGTAACCACAATATTGTCTTGTGATGCTAAAGAAAAAAAGATGTCAACTTATCTTTTGAGATGGTGCAATAGTACCAACAAGGAAGGGGATTTGATAATTTGGGGGGAAATAGTCTTTTGCTATCCCAAAAACACCTTTGACCTGGATGATTGAGAATGTCCATCAACAGTTCTTTTCTAAGACCCATTTCAGAATAACAGAATAACAGGTTATCAGAATTGGAATGAACCTTGGAGGTCTTCTAATCCAATCCCCCTAAGCAGGAGACCCTATATCATTTTGGACAAATGGCTGTCCAGTCTCTTCTTGAAATCCTGCAGTGATGGGACACCTATAACTTCTGGAGGCAAGCTGTTCCGCAGATTAATAGTTTTCACTAGTTCTAGATTGGATCTCTCCTTGGTAAGTTTCCATCCATTAATTCTTGTGCCCTCAAGTGCTTTGGAGATGGCAGGACAAGAAGAAATGGATGGAAACTTATCAAGGAGAGGCTATTGTAGGACTTCATTGCTTTATGCATCCATGTAAGAAGGAGACAGATATTTACCAAGCCTGTAGAATGTACATAAAGAAGCAATACAGTTCATAGTGCCTTGTTTCCAAAACTTTTCAGTCAAACCTTGGTACAATGAGGGCTCTGTCGTAGAAGTCATTAGAAGCAAAAAATAAAGCTTCAGGCACAGGCTGCCAGAATGATCTTTTTTGTTGTTGTTTTGTTAAAAAAACATCAAACTGGTGGCATTAAAAACAGATGGGGATTCTATAAAGTATTGAAAAGGAAAATGTTTAATTATGAGCCTTATGCAAAACCCATCAAAGTTGGATTAATATTTTGGTGCTGTTGCTGTGTAAGGTTTTAAGGAGTCCGTGGTGAAACATTAATCTTTCATTCTTTTAAAAATAATGTTTTCCTTTACTAGATGACAAATTCCATCTCTTCACTGTTGAAATCATATACCCAGATTAATAGCATTTAACCTAATGAAATAAAAAACTGCAGGTAACATGCATCAGCTGACAAAAATCTACCCAGGTAGGTTTGTGTGCATGGTTGTATTTTTATCCTCCTAATCTTTTACACTTTGGAAGGTAAATCTTTGCTCTGAAACATTTTCCTCCCATTACGTACCTGTGTAACAGCCATAGGTTTAGATTTTTTTTAAAAGCCTCCCCAACTGAACAAACATTTGTGTTTAAAAAAGAAATTAAAGGAAATCAATGAAGATCCAGCCTTTTGAATGTTGTGTGAGGGATTTTCATCTTATTTTGTAAACTGACAAGGTAGTATGGATAAAATCTAAGCCACATTAGCTCCTCCTGGTTCCTGGGACAATATTGGGTTTACTACAGGGATTCTGATCCCAAAGATCAGGACATGGAAATGTTTTCTGAGAATCAGTATGAGGAAGCTTTGGTAAGCCAAGAGGCATGTTCACTTTGTTGACTCAATGATCAAAATAGAGTGGCATTGTACTCTATGGTTTTGCTCCAATCGAGGTAAAAGAGTATGGTTAAAGAATAAATGTGATAGATGCAATGGAATTGGGTTACTCGACTGAAGGCTGATTCATATGATTTTTTCAGTGCAAAACTGAATCCATGTTCATATAATTAATTACTAGGTGGCTGTCTTGTTGCATATCAATAGCTGACAGAAGAGATCAGGAGATTCTTTATTGCTTGTAATGGAGAAAACTTCAATTGTTTGTTGACAAAAACTTTTTAAAAAATAAACTTTATTGACAATGACATGGCATCTATGTCCGCACAATGTAACCTAATTCCTGAAGTAGCCCATTTTCTGGGTTTACACCATGTATAATACACAAATGATCTGGGCTTACATAACTGATTAAGCCACATTTGTGGTTATAATATGTGATAGTTATAAAAATAAAAAATAAATTATTTTATTTATTTTATTTTATTTGCACAATTTCTATACTGCCCCAGATAAGCCACCCAAAAATATCTAACCAAACTTATCACCAACTGAGCTTTAAAAGTTGAGCAAATATCAGTCTAGTTTCTAGATCCGATAAAATAAGTCATCATCTTGGAGGTCACATGGGCTTCATCATTTGCATTCCTACCATACTTAAATTCTGTGACAAAGACCCCAAAGTGCTTTTTCAGAAGGCAACTGGACTTTGTTTTTCCTTGAAGAGTTTCATTTCTCATTCAATAATCTTATTCAGTTCTGAAGAAACTTCTTGGATGAGAAGTGAAATGTCTTCAAGGAAAACCAAAGTCCAGTTGCCTTTTGAAAAAGTACCTTTGGTGACCTGGATGACTGATGATCTTCGTAGACATCTATGATAAAGGAATGAATGTTTTAGACAAGAGGGTAAGGCTTCAATAGAGGGTTGCCAATAGGAAAACTTGTCTTTATATTAATTTTCCTGTGGAGTAATATTAATACAAACTTCTTTGTGTTGCATCTGGATATCTGAAGAAATAGAATGACTTATATATTCTTGTTCAGAGTTATAAGTAAATTAGATCCTTATTGGTCTTATTTACATGAGCAGTCAGTTCACATGACTCCATTCTTGAATGGAATTGATTTGTCACCTAGTTTCTATACTTTCACAAAAAGCAGGTGTGACATGAAAACAATGGGAGCTAAGCACTGTGTTTTACTAACTCTGGATGAACACTCTCTCCTATCCTAGGAATTCTGTTTTTCTTATTGCAGTTATTGATTATTAATAAGCTATAAGAAATAAAACTGGTACTGGAAGGATAGGATGTTAAACAAATATATGAAATATGAGGATTAGTGTTGTGTTCATGAGATGTAAATACGCCACAGCATTCTTCCTCAACATGGCATCTTCTAGACACTGTACATTCAAACTGCAATTATTAGAATTACTAGCCAGTAAAGCCAAAGGCAATTGCAAACCAGAAGGCATCAGAGTTATAATAGTCATTCCTATTTAGATAGTTCTTCTTAAGGGAAGACTTCAGAAGATTCATACCTCAAAGCCAACTGAAGTAATCAACAGAATCTTTGGCTTAACCAGGATCACCGATACATACAATATGAAATGCAGGGGTTGTTTTAGCATTCTCCTACTTGTGACTCTGGCTGCATGTGTAAAGTTAATGAGTCAGGAAGAGACCTACTGTAACCTAAGAGTCCTTTTCTTAATCAACAAGGTTTGCCAAAATATGAGTCTTTTGTTTTTTCTATGCATGTTAATATAATCTCTCTCTCACCCTCTCTCTCCCCTTCTTACCCCCTTCTCTTTCTCGGCTGTGGAGGCCAAAAACGGGCTGTGTGGGGGCCTCACAGAGCCTCCGTATGGCCTGTTTTTGGCTGGCAGACTACTGCAGTAGGTCTGGAGGCCAGAAATGTTGATCAAATCAAATCAAATCAAATCAAATTTTATTCATCACATACATAGTATGAAATGCAGTGAAATGTGTTTTCGATCGCTCACGAGGTAGTAGGCAAAGGGGTAGTATGGACAGGGAGGGAGATTATGGAGTGGTTAAGAGAGGTAGATTA
>JAEANM010004242.1:0-21095 GCA_017656035.1 Myanophis thanlyinensis
AATAAATAAATATGAAAAATAACTTTATACTGAAGAATGGAATTTAATTGAAGTTGAACATCAAAACCACATTCCATCCAAAGTTTGGATTTCACTTAACCTAAGGTTTTAATATATTGGCTGATTCATTAAAGAAAGAGAGTTCTTAGATTAGACAGAAGCCTTAATTCTTCATTTGAACCTATGATTCATATTTTACTATTGTTTTTAGTTACTGAATATCAGCTTGATTTTAATGTCTGGCCGGCGCACACTCACATTTTCAGCGAACCAATTGCTGAAATAATTCTTGCCCACCAGTGGGCAGATAGGTCTATCACATGGTCACAACTTTCATTTGACTTTTTCGATCCCACTGTTTCACTGATCTCCATTTTCATTCAGATGTAGAAACAGATGGAATGAATAGGTTAAGTGTTGTGATGGCTGTCATATAGTGACATAAACTTTAAAGTAGAAATAAATCACTTGTGCAAACTTGGTTTATCAAAGTGCTTCATGGAATTCTATTCTGTCTTTGATGGGTGGCCAGTTTGGAAAAATACCATTATCTCAATGTGTGTGATCAAGAGTTCCTCTGGCTGATAGTCATATAAAATTGAAAAGTGGGCTTCACAGACCTCTACAGGAATTTGACTTGTTAGGTAGTATGATTAATCTGACCTGGTATAATATGCCAGAAAAGGGAGGGATATTTATTTTAGGCTGCAGTGCAATGATTAACTTTTGCCTCTACTTCATTAAAGTGTTTCTTTTCTTGGTTTTTAAAACTGACTTATATTTTTTCATTTCAGTAACTTGGATATTAATGTTTGTGCAGAAAGTAACTACAGCTCTTTTACTCACCAAACACTCCTAGTCATCCTTTCAAACCATACTATAGTCTTGATTGAAGCTTGGTAACTTGTGTTTCTGAATGAGAAAATTATACTGGTAGTTTTCAAATGTCTGAAGGGTTATCCTACCTCTTTCCATTAATGCATTCAATTTCACTGCACACATGTTGTGCATTGACAATAAAGGATTGAATTGGTATAATTTTTCATTTTGGGGGCATTTAAAATTTTAAGGAAAAAGACATCCAAATTTTCATTCTACTTTACATATAAAAACCACATCTGTATGTCAACATGTGAGAAGTATATATATAAAGGTTGAACTAATTTGAAGGGGAGGTCAGTGCCTCTAAGGGAAAATTATCTATACCTGGATATGAGTCAACTTCCATCAAATATATACTGGTAACCAAATTGGAGACCATGTAATAATCTACAGTTGGCATATATAAACATGGTATATAAATTCAACATAGAAATTCAATTTTTCAGCCTCTTTTAAAATTTGTAGATCAAAGCAGCTGGCCAATCTAGCTAAGGGTAAACCTGCAAAATTGCAGAGCCATCCTTGGTACCTGAATATTAGACTTCTTTTGTAAAACCTGCAATATGCTCCAAATCATTATACTGCCATGTCCTGGTTCAATTTCATTTCCAACAATTTATGAGGCAAGCAGATTCATTATGCTATTTCTGTAGGGTTCAGCCTATTGCAAAAACATCAGTCAGATAAATTGTACTTAATTCATTTCATTTAGATGGGATGTATAAGTAACACATTCAGCCATTGATGTTGTCATAAACATTTATCCATTGTCATCTGAGGTCAGCAGCTGTCAGCACCAAGTAGGTAATAGAAGATATATAGTGAATACTAATGCAAAAACAAAATCCTTCCAGCTATAAATGCATTCCATTTGCAATAAAGATAATGGGATTACTTTGTGTAGTAAATTTAAAAAAAATGTATCTTAACATTCAAAGAGAAGTAGAAAGGAAGTTCTTCAGTCAATCAACAACTTGAAATTAGACACTACTGAATCTAGACAGTAATGAGACAGTTGAGGAATGCAAAGGTGAAATTGTTAATCTATTAAAATATTCAGCCTCAATAAACTTGTCCCCATAATGGGGAAGAAAGCCAACTCAAACTAGTTTAGTAATAAAGAATCTAAGACAAAAGTAAATTATAAATTCATGGACTTAACATCTGACATCTGTAAATGGGTAGAATTCATTTGACTTCAAACACCTGAAAATAATAGCAGAACAAGCATTAATGAGAAAGAATCAAAATAGATCTAGCAAAGTCCTGCTTCATCCTCATCAATTTTGTAAAATTTCTTAAGAAGATCAGCAAACTTGAATACAAAGTAATCCCAAAGGCACTGTACTATGAAACTTCCAAGAAACAGCTAAAAAGGGCAGCTTTAATTAGATGTCATAATAAGTATATTTATCAAAGTATACATCCACACAATGGTATGAAAGAAGTATAATTATGACCTTTGTTATTCTTAATATTTAACTTTAGATACAGTATACTACTTTAGGGACATAATCATACCTTCAAATCGTGCATTGAATTTAAGTTGGGAAAGATAATATAAAACCAAGTATTTTGTAGGGAAGATGACACTTCTCAGCTACGGACTCTCTTTATTGTATGATCAAAGGACCACAGTTTGATTTGAGATGATTAGTTCAAAGACACATAACGTTTCCATGGTCCTAGTTCTATGGTGGAAAAACTATGGAACCATCCCGTGAACAAAGCGCAGCACTACTGGCTCCTCGTCCCATTCTCGCACAGCAATACACACCGGCCAGCTGGTTTTTGCATGTGCAGAAGCAGCAATACCCAGAAGCGCATTGTCCTAGCATGCATATGTGTTCTGAGAGCCAGATGGCCAGCTGGCCAGTGTGCACATGCACACCAACCAGCTTTTCATTGCATGCACATGCACGCCAGGAACCCGGAAGCCTGGCCGGTTGGCTCTCAGAGCACAGATGTGCTGGAACGCTGCGCTTCCAGGTTTCACTGCTCCGGCATGTGCAAAAGCCAGCTGACTGGTTGCATTGCTGAGAACGGAACAAGAAGCCAGCGGTGCTGCACTTTTTCCACGTTATGGTTTTGCATACCCTTCCAGCACAAAGCCGGCACACAGTGACATAAAAGGTTATCCACCCCTGTCCTAGTTCAACATCTGAACTATTATACCACACCTATTCTCTTATCACACATGTATGCAGTTAGCATCATAATTTCTTTTCTTTTTTAAAAAAAGACTTCTGACTTCAGTTTATAATCTGTGAATGTCAACATTTTAAGGAAGTCATTTTAGTCACATAATTTGAAATCCAGTATTTTGATACATGTCTGAGAAACTAATATTGCTAAACTATATTATAAAATGATTTCAACCAGTCTTCTCTAACCTCCAATGATATTGGGTTACAGCTTCCAAAATGACCAGCATTTAACAAATCTGAGGGATTGAAGCCAAATTGATCTGATTACTCAATTCAGAAAAATCAAGCCACTTTGATCTGAATCCAATCTCAAGACTATTGTAATTTGAATAACATAACAATCCTGTTCTGCGCTGGTCCTGATTTGGTCTGAATCTATTCATGGTATTAAAGCACACATGTGGGAAGCATGCAAATCAATTTGAGTTTGGAATCAGTCCAAATCAGTTCCAATGTTTTCATCTATATTTGGAGCATTCAATATTTGCAATGTGCCTTACTGTACATTTTCTGCATAATACAGATATGTATTCAATACGGGTGATCACAATTCTGGAATAAGAATCCTTGTTCCCCTCATGAATCAAATGTATCAGTCCTTTTTCTTCCAATATTCATACACAGAACTGTAATCTGTTTTTCCTCTATCTCAGATATATAAGTGAATGTTGACTGTGCTTTTTAAAAATATTTTTTTTTACTTTTGTGTTCATTGCCCTCTGTTAATATTCAACTTGTATACAAAGAGCACAAAAGAGGCTAAAAGGACATTTTGATGGAGAGTAAAACACAAACAAACAACCTCAAACACTGCAGCTATTGGTTATTGTTAATACTGGTTGTCTTTTAAAATTAAGTCATTTTCTAGTTCTGCAGAAGCACAAAAGTGACATTTAAGTCAAAATGTCAGTTACAAATAAGTTATTTACATTTCCCGTATCAACAATAGTAGAAAAACATTGTTTTTGCATTCCTCTATAGACGAGCGTGCTTTTTTTTTCTCCTCAGTACTGTCCCCAATCTAATGATTTTTTGTCCACACGACCGGAATAATAAACAGCAAAATTCAGGCTTGGAAACACTCCTGTCAACACTGAAGTAAAATGTTGACCCTAGGCATGAATGGAAACAAAAGTACAGCATAGGGGAACAAAATGATTCATACTGTAAAACCATATCTGGTTAGAGTGATGGCAATCAGGCTGCTTACTGCAACTAACACCAGCAATTTCCAGTGAGGGCCCATAAACTGAAATCATCAAAAAATGTCATCAAGCCATTTCCTCTGGCAACTTCTGGGCCCCCAAGGTCCAGACATCTGCTCTGGATTTGTCTGATCTATCATCCCACAATACCCTAAAGTGATGCTGCAAACAGCTCACCATATATCCAAGTACTGGTATTGCCAATAGAAAACCTCTGAGATGGAGAAACAGGAAAAATATTAGAAAGTTTTAGGTTGAGGGAACCAGTGCTTTTCCCTGCAGGCTGTTATATTTTTATTATTCATTCATTCATTCATTTCACTGCCATTCTATTACTTTGATTTATATACTGCTTTTTGGCCATTAAGTCCTAATAGTAATGCCTCTGAAATTCAACTTTAGTAGGTTCATAATTCTCAAATGTATAATGAGCTTTGATTTTGATCCAATGAACTTTAATATTTTCCCAATTCAACCCAAGATTGTTTGCAAGTTAAATTTATATTTTCATCTCCTACGTGCGCTTCATGACTAGGATTAATAAGCAGATACAGTCTGCTGACTTTATGCATGTTTGACATTTGTGCTAACCCTTACTTTCTGAAACAAATAAAGAGGCCTATTTCCACAGTACATACTTGGGTATATATTTTTATATATTGCTAAGATGCAACCCACTTCCTCTAGAATGCATTAAATTCACAGCTACACAGATTTAGCTCACTCTTAGAACCAGTTGTTTCCCAATTTTTTTCAGCAACCCTCTTCATCTGCTGTGAGAGGGCTACTATTATCCTGAAGCTGCAGAGACTATTTCATGTCCCAGAGCCAAAGCAAGATAGACCAATGATTTGCAGAAGTAAGTGCAGAATAACAAGTTGTATGGGGTGGGCTTTACTCCCTTCATGGGCTGGAGGACTTGTTTAATATTCTTGACATTAAACAGTCAGAAGACTGATACTCCTACTGGCCTATGGAGACCATGATTGTCTTATTCTAATATCAAAAGATTGTTTTGTAGATACTTCAATATCTATCCCACATCTGCTTTTAGAACATGAGTAAATGAATCCTCTGGTTGTTTGCCTTGTACAAAAAAAGGTGTATAGTCAGTAAACTGAACAAGAATTGGTGAAGCTGATAGATTCAATTCTGAAGCCTACATCCAAGTGAAAAGAAAGGCATAGGATCCTTATGGTGAAAGGCTAGAACATAGTCTAGGAGTAACAGTCAGCAGATTCTCCAGATAACAAGCAATTCGGGTTTTTTGTATAGGTCAACTGTATGTGTACTTGTACAGGGAACAATGAATGGGATGAAATCAATTGTCTCACTTGTTTCAAAAGACTCTCTGGGTAAACTAGAAATTAGGGTTGTTGGTTTTTTTTTGTAATTTGCTAAAACAGAAAAAAAAGAGGTCAGTATTTTATTTGTTTGTTTGTCCATTGTAAATTACTGAGATGGGATCTGATGGCCTTGGAACTACAGCAAGGTGAAAAGAATTTCAATCTCAAATCCCCTAGATCCCAATCCAAAAAAAAGATTGCATTGGCTTTCTCTTTAGAAAAAAAATCCTCTTCTTTTGCCTGACCTGCACTTCATCTCTCAGATTCCAATCTCCTTCTGAATAGTCTCTTAAATAGACAACTCTCAAAAACAGAAATCTTTTCTATTTTCTCTCCATTTGGAAGGTTAGGTCATTTCAAGGAGGACATTGGCTTTCCTGCAGAGCAATTTCTCTGTAATCAGAATTTGGATGCTTTGGATATCAGGTTTTGCTAAATATCCCATCCAATAGTCCCATAATTAGCACCCTAGTTAGAACAATCAGTGGACCGATTGCCTCCAGAAGTTGTCGATGCTGCAACAATGGAAGCTTTTAAAAAGAAATTGGACAACCATTTGTCTGAAATGGTATAGAGTCTCCTGCCTGAGCAGCAGGTTGGACTAGAAGGCCTCCAAGGCCTCTACCAACTTTATTATTCTGTTATTCATTCCTCAATCTTGGTCAGTGGTGGCGTACCTATGGCACAGGTGCCAGAGGTGGTACTCAGAGACCACTCTATGGGCATGTGCGCCATCACCCCAGTTCAGCTCCACTGCATTTCTCCATGGTGTTTCTCGCTGTCATTTATAGAGAAACATAAATTTCCCTGTAAACAATGAAACAAGCTCAAGAAAGAAAAATATCTCACCTCTTGCAGAGCTGCTAGTGTTATTTATTTATTTACAAAATTTCTATACCGCTCCACTCCCGAAGGACTCGGGGTGGTGCACAGCCATCTAAAAGAAGACACATAAAAATTAAAAATATCATTAAAATAATTAAATCGGTGGCCAATAAACCAGATTATAAAAGCTAAAAATTTAAAATAATGATGATGCCCCGCCTCTTCCCAGCCAGCTGGTGTTCAGGTCTCTAGCACACATGCAATAATGATGGAAGGCAAACTCCATTTGTTCCCTTTAGACATGTCTAGCATTGCCAGTGATTGGCAAGTATAGTCTTAATCAAGGAAGATATATCTGGGTGATGACTATGTTCAGCAACAATAGCTGCTGATCCGTACATTCCAACCATTCCCAGAACATGTGGCCATTGACTAATGTACTCGAGGGAAAAGGACATTTATAGAACAATCCAAGTGGATTTGTTTTAATACACATTCATCAAGATTTTCATGTCCTCTTCACCAAGTAATGAAATAAACATTATTGGTATTTTTAATCATATAAATTGCTGTGACTTTCTGTTTAGTGCAATTGCTCTCTGGAGAGCACTTAAGTGTCAGAACTAAACTAGGATCTTGAAGACAAATGTAATGGATTCTGCAAGAGATGAATTGAGAAAGGGGCATTTAAAGAAAATGAAA
This sequence comes from Myanophis thanlyinensis, assembly GCA_017656035.1. Taxonomy (NCBI): domain Eukaryota; kingdom Metazoa; phylum Chordata; class Lepidosauria; order Squamata; family Homalopsidae; genus Myanophis; species Myanophis thanlyinensis. The sequence continues at coordinate 7,168 of JAEANM010004242.1, forward strand.
CTGTGATTCGGGAAATATAGCCTCAGGGTAATATATTATAGTTAGATGATTAGTTGAACAGACTGTGACTTGACTCTGAAACACCATAACTCACTTTATTGTATTTTTCAGATTATCCCTTTCAAGGTGGCCCAAGATATTTATATGTGAAACTTGTAGTTCCTGGGGTTCTCTGAGCTTGACTGTTTGCTTGCAAACATCAGTGCTCTGATGATGTTACTTAGTTGAGTAATGAAACATCTGCAAGCAAACAACCAAGCTCAGAGAACAGCAAGAGCTCCGTAGTTCAACACTGAGCTAGAGATATTGTCTTCTGTTAGAACAAGGGAAAGGATAGTTTCTGTAACCTTTCATGATCTGAATGAATGGCACATAATCCAGCATTCTTTTGCATAAGGAAGTTTCCTTTTCACAGAAGACCATTTTCAGATCCATCACACATTTTCTCCTCTTTTCCTTCTCTTTACCATATAAATATGGTAAAGCCTGCTCTTTTAAACCTTCTTAAAACTTTCTTGTGAAAACAGGCCAAATGTCATGGAAGCAAGATAAATATATTTCAGTGTCACCAGATTCAAGAACAGAATACCATTGATACAAAAACATTATGAAATCTCAATTTTCCCTCGGCAGTTCCCCAAGTAACAAGATTTTCATGTGTGGCTTGGAATCTTTCATCAGAATACCTGGAATTATTTCTCACAACAAAAACATTAATGGCTTGTTAGAATGATTATTTTACATGTATTTGGGGTGGATAAAATATAGCTCTCCAGATGTTTTTCAACTATAACTTTCAGCCACTTTTCCTATTGACCATTTAGGTTTCAATTGAATAGGAACATTGTAGGTTAAATCATGTCTGGAACACCATAAATTGTCTAAGCCTGCACTAAGAACGAATCAGATTAAGTAGCATATGGTCTCCTACATATGTAAATTTTGATTTAACAAACATACATAACCATATTTTAAAAGAAACCATACATTATTGTTGCATATATTAAAAAGCACAAATATGCTGTACAATAAGAATCCAATTCATTACCTAGAAAGCTAATGATAATAATTCAGTCTCCATGGTTTGGTGCAATAACCAGGTTTTCAAGATTTAAATATATAAGGTACTATTCCAACGAAGGGAGGTGAAAATTGAGAAAAAATGCATGCTTCTGTGACCTCTGAAGATGACAATCTTTTATCATGTGGACATATATAGAGCCTGTTATACTAGATTTTATTGTGTGAGCAAATGCCACTGGAACAAGGTATTTTACCCAGAGACTTATTAAACTTATAGCCCACTTTGGAATTAATTTGATTGCTCAATTTAATTGTGATAAATCCGTAGTCATCCAGTTGTTTGAAAGATGTAGCTTCATTATTGTTCTTAGCTGAAGCTGAATTTGATCTCAAGTACATCTCACCAGATCATCCCTTAAACCCCATTATCCCTTAAGATTTAACTTGAAAAATCTAGAATATAACATTAATTATGGCTTTAACCAAGTTTCCTCTAGTACTGTTTCTACTCATAACTAATCAGCTGATGGTCTCAAAATGCAACAGGTTCCAGTATAATATTTTTTAACATTGCTTCTAATGAACTAGGAGCCAGAAGAAATCAACAGTTAAAAGTCACCTACATCCTTATAACTATGTTATTTATTATTTATTTATTTATGTATTTATTTATTTAAATTTATATACCACCTCTCTCCCGAGAAGGGACTCAGGGCAGTGTACAACCATCTAAAAACAGAAACAATGAATTAATAACAATTAAGAACAAATTAAAATAAATTAGCTGGTTAATTAAAAATTATAAAAATTATAAAATTTAAAAACCAATTACAAACCCCAAAATTAATACTAGGCCAGACCGACCTGTTGGAACAAATAAGTCTTTAATGCGCACTGGAAGGTCCGCAGGTCTGTGATAGTCGAGATCTCTAGGGGAAATTTGTTCCAAAGGGAGGTTGCCCCCACAGAGAAGGCTCAAACCCTTGGGACTGCCAGATGACAACGTCCAGGCAATGGAACCTCAAGGAGGCCTGCCCTGTGGGAACGCACTGGCTGGCGGGAGGCTGATGGTGGCAAAAAACTATAGTGCTTGCTTCATGTTTTTCCATCTGTGTCTGACATTTGGTCTTCTGTATTATAACATCTACCATACAATTGGAAATATAATTTATAATTCACAACACTTATTATAAATGATTCCAAGAAAATCAGCCAAACACAAACAAAGAAAACAAGAACAACAAAGAAAAGTGTGGCTAATTTTGTTGTTTCAAATAGCCATATTATAGATGGAACAATGGCACCAAAAGAATCTTAGGAAGAATGAGAAAATAATGGTTTTTATTGAGAGTTTAATTTAATTACACAAATTGCAGTGTGATAGAACAAAACTCTTCAATCAGTCAAGGTGCTCTCAGTCTGACAAATGTTCTAATTTTTTGCACAGTGGAACATAAGCAGTGTGAGAATAGATATTGCCTCAACTCTTAGCTGGTCAGCAACAGTGAAGAGAAAATGGTTCTTCCTATTCTTCCATGTGCCAGGATGTAAGATTCCTCTTCTGTGATCATGAAAGCATCCCTATGTCTGTCAAGCAGCAGCTCATGTTTGATGTCACCTACTATTGTATATCAAGTATATTACATTCTTGGCAGCTGCTTATCAGAAACAGAAATACCATTCAGACATTGGAAGTTTCTTTCAACAGCACTGGGAATGCCCATCAACAACAATGTCCAAGCCACCTAGGCACTTATGGATCAAGGGTGACTGCCATTTTACCCTTTAGAAAACTCAAGTTGCAAGCTTGGTTAAGAAGTATTCTAACATTCCATAATCAAACATATTTGAGTGGGGACACAAAAAGGGAATGAGCTGCTCTGTTTTGCCTGCCTAGTAAGGAAAGAAAAAGAACAGATTCAGCTGAAAAATCCTGAGCTGCAAAAAGCAAATAATTCAGCTATTACCCTGATTGTTCCTTTCTAATAAGATAAACAATAGCTGACAACACCTCTTTTCTAGCTAATGTTATTGACAGAAATGTCCCCATGCCAAATGGTTATAAGAATTACTCATTTGGGATATCAACTGAATTTAGGGTCTAGGGATAACAAACTGCAGTCTGGAGATCTACACTTATTTGGACTGCCAATAAATGCTTTAGAAGACAAAATAAGGTAGTCACCAAGCAATACTAGGAACAGAGCAGCTGCCACAATTCTTCTGTAGATGATTTTACATTAGTACCGTGGCATCATGGGGTGTGTGAGAATAAATTTCATATTCTTCCTTTTCCAGATGGTTTCCATTTCCATACATTACAGTTCTGACATCCTACTTCATAATAAGAAATGTATGAACTACGCCTAAGGGGGGGGGGGTTGATACGAAGAAAGATGTGGAATTGTCAAACACAAATCAATTTTGTAATATTCTTTCCTGAATGACATCTTTGGCGTGCCATGTAAAATGTGGAGCTTTTGCATCTGGTATCAAACAGCAATTAAAGACATGATTAATTTTGACTGCATATTTAGTCTCAGTGAGGCTGATAGAATTATAAACCTGGATATAGTTACTTAAGTATGTGTGTTAGGCAATCTAAACCAAAGGCATACAGAAGTAAGGTACTCATGGGAGCTGGAATTATCAGAAAATAACTTCAAATACAGGACATGGTTTAAAGCTGAACCCAGATAAAATATATGATAAGTCAAACTAAAAAAACATGTAAGTGGGGTGGAGCTCAAAAGCAATTGTAAAATCTGGGGAGATATTGTCTATGGAAATTCTCAGTCATCCAGGTCAGGGTTGTTATGAAAAAACATCTTTAGGAAGGTATTATGTTGATATTTAAACTGAAAAAGATATTAGTTAATCTGAGTGAAGGCTTTTTTCTCATTCTAGATGGGGTTGTACTGTGGGTTTGGAAGTCTTCATTTAGGAACTATCTATGGAGAGATTAGTGATAGCAACTAGAAAATCTACCTTATGCAAATTGATAAAGTTTAGGCTAAAATGCTTCCATCTACAAGTGATGGACAATTGTGAAATTATTGCTTAAGTTAATGCTTAACTTGCAATCAGATTAGACCACTGAGACTTTATGTTGGACTGTTTTAAAGATAATTTCAAAGTCTATTTATTTAATATAAAACACCAGTGCTGAATGCTTATCGGTCCAGAGTTTAGTTAGATGGCTAGGTAGCTAGCTAGCAAGATAGATCGATAGATGGATCAATTGATTGAGTGATTGATTATGTACTATCAAGTAAATTTCAACTGTTAGAAACTACACTGTTTTTCTCCAGAAAACTGTCTCCAACCTGGTCCTTTAAGTCCTTCAAGTCTTCCAATGGTCACCTGTAATAGATGTCTCTGTAACATGACATCCACCTTACTGTAGGTCATCAATTCTTCTTCCCTTCTACCTCTGTTAATCTTCTCCAGAGTAGTAGGTCTTTGCATAAAATGTCCTAATACAAACTTTTGAACTTCATAATTGGTTCAAATCTGGATTGATTTGTTTTATGAACTGATTGTTTAATTTCTTGGCTAACCATGATATTGTCAAGAATTTTCTCCTACACTAAAGTTCAAAAACATCAGTACTTTCCAACTTTTGCTTTCACAGAGAAAACTATTTCCTGCATTATTGTGATATTTAGATGCATTATGACATCAGAATATCTTTTCCAAGGTCCTTCAGTATCATTCTATATAATGTATTGCTGGTTCCTTTAATGTTGATGGTTGATCCTAAAAAGCAGAAGCTCTCCTTCACTTCAATATCACTGATTAAATGACTCATTGCTGTTACTTGTTATCATTGGTTTGATCTTACTTTAATTTAATATTTCCATTTTTTTCACCATGCTCCTTGAATGTTATTACTAGGCCTTCCAAATCCTTAGCATTTTCAGCTATTAAAATAGTATGGCAAATATAACACAGGTTAATGAAGTTTCTTCCTCCAGTTTTAAAACCATGTTTATCTTCTAATCCAGCTTTCCTTAATATATATGGCATAAATAAGGCAAATATCTCACTCCTTTGTATTTAAAGCCAATCTCCCTCATACATTCCATCTGGACTGTGACTTTCTGACCTCTGTGTAGATTATAGGCTTTTCTATATATTTAATAAAGCACACATTAACTTATTTTTAATATCCTTTGGCTTCCTCAATTATTCCTCATGTATAAGCAATAACTATTCTTGTTCTTTGACCTTTATTGAGACAAAGTTGAACATCGGACATCTCCTATTCCATGTACAACCCTAATCTGGGGGATCCTAAATATTACTTTGCTAGTATGCAAAATTAAAGATAACATATGATAATCTGCACATTCTTTCTTTAGTATAGATATGTAGACTGAGCTCTTCCAATATGTTGTCCAGTATCTTATTTTCCAGATTTGCTGGCCAGTTTGGTTAGAAATGTTAGTTATTCTTCTATTGCTCACTGTATACCTGTAGATAATCTAACAATTCCTGGATCCTTCAAATTTTGTAATGACAAAATTGCTGATGTAACTTTATCTTCTAATAGTATAGATTCTTGTAAATGGAGATTATCATCTAAGAAATCTTGGATGTGGATATCTCTACAGTACAGAATTTCATTAACTACCTTCCATCTTTGATCTTCTTTAAATCGGTTACTATATGACCATTGGTGACCTTTAGCATACCAATGTAAGGTTGGAAACTCCTTCTAAATTCAGAGATGTTTTCAAAGACTTCCCTTGTTTTTCCTTGTTTGTTTCCATCATCAGTACTTTACAGATGTCATTTTACTATTGTTTCTTATTTCTTCTAACAGCCCTTTAAAAAAATGTTAATTTTTTTCCTGTGATTTTTGTCTTTCTTGTCTTTGTCTCCTCTTTTATTCTTGGCAATTTCCACATTTTCTTCTGATATCCAGCTTATCTTTTTCATTTTTAAAAAAAGTTGATGTTCTTTTTTAATATTCATTCTTAACAATTTATTATTGTTATTTATTGTTATTATTATTATTGATTTTATTAATTTATTATTATACTGTAATTGTAGTTTCTTATTTTTCTTATTCTTGCATCTGTTTTACTACTGTTTTGAATTGTTATTGTTTGACAAATTCTAATAAATAAATAAAATAAAAAATATTCAATTTCATTTCATGGTTCCTCTGATTCCATATCCATGAGGCTTAGGAGTTCAAAATGATTCTTGATGGTGTCTATGAAACAGTAGATGTATGTTAAAGATTACATCATAGAAACTAGATAACTTTCTTCCTCTCCTTTTCCTTGAATTTGAGTTTGCATATGAGCAGTGTATGCTCTATTCCTGTCAGCCATGTGAGGTAATCTGAGCAAGAAGTATGCCAAGAAGTACTAGTTCTAGCTTTATTGTAAGATTACATTAATATAATTTTGCAAGTTTGAAAGTATATCTCTTCCCTTTCACCTTTACAGTCTAAGAAAGTATTTGAGGTCAGTTCTGAAATATTTGCCACACTCCCAGTGCTTCTGGCATGTTAAGCTGCTTCTTATCCGATCATTATCTATCCTACAACTCTTCCTTCTGTCTCCCAAGGTTACATCTTCATTGTTAAACTAAGCTCTTCTTAGTACTTATATCACTTTGATTTCTTGTGTTCTCCATCTGATGATGTACAAGAAGGTAGGTGTCATTTTGGTTAGCAATCATTGGATTAGCAAAAATTGATAAGCTGTTCTCTTCATTTCATTTTGGTTCCATACAGCTCAACTACGTTTCTTTCCTTAATATTTACAACTTTGAAATCCCACCCCAAGCAGCACATCTTGTTTGCATATTTTGTCAATTTCAAATTGAATTTTATCATAAAACCTTTTATCCTCCTCTTCTTTTGGATCGTAGTTGGAACATAAACTTATATCATCATCACACTGAAGGATTGTCCATAGAGTCTAATTGATATTGTTTACCCAGTGACATAGTGACAAAAATAACAGTCCCCAAATACTGTTTTTATTGCATTCTTCCTATCTATGAAAACAATACCATGGTTTTCATGTCCCAAATGATAATAGTATGATCATCTGATAGTTCATTTCCTTTCACTGAAGCCTACCATATCAATGTTTAACATTTCAGCTTTCAGCTTTCACTCTGTTGAAACTTCCCATGTTCGTGCTTCTCATATTCTAAGTTTCTATTTGAGTTCTGTATTTGCAGCTACAGGTTCTCTTTTTCTGAATGGTAACATCAGCAATTAAATATCCTGAAGGCTTTTATCTATCTATGTTATAGATACTGTAGTACTCCCAAAGATCCTCCCTTCTTCCTCACTAACACATTGAGTGTCATCCCACCTGAGGACCCATCATCTGGCACTATGTCACCAATCACTTTATATTGCCTGTCCATATAGTTTTCCAGGTAAAATGCAGTAGATGTTTACCATTGGCTTTTCCCCCCATGCGGTAACAAATAATGTCTTTGCCGTTATGACCATCTAAAATGATCATCTGCTTCCAACATCTTCCTACATTGCTGCTCTCCAATATAGCTGTCACTCTTGGTGTATGCTGTGCTATCCTTCATTCATTTCTCTCTACCCACCACCCACATTCGCTTTGTCTAGAATGATTCTTTATTGTTCAAAAGCATTTCTATGTTTGAAATATGAGTATTGGGTAATATTAATATTTTATTATTTGCAAAAAATGACACTAAATCCTAGGTCTAGTGAATTTCTCCTTATGAAAAAATAGCAAAAGTTTATTATCTGAGGTACATGGAATATGCACAATAGTGCTGGGTCTACTTTGAAAATGATTTAAAAACTTCTTTGTATTTTGTATGACAATAAAACCATCACCTCTTTGCTGGTCATTAAAGTAGTCCAACTTTTTTCAGGTTTTCACATCAGTCTGGGAAAGGAAAAAAAATTGATGATATTTCAATAGATGCGGTGAGTGCACATAGCTCTAATATAGAAACACACCCAAGTATTGATAGAAGATTGGGAAACAGGACTCTGATGGGATGGCTGACTGACATTGATTATGTGCCATTAACTCTTAGAAACACATAAATAGGTTTTATGAAAGGGTCTGTATCCCTGAGTAATGATAGAGAAGGTCCATCTCAGCATTCCAGAGATATAAAGTGATAGGGGAGCCTCTATAGGAGCACAGGTTCTGCAATGAAATTATGCTCATTTCCCCCCACAAATAAATTCTCCATGGGTACAAATTACCAAGATGGTTATAAAGTCCCTGTCAACTCTGCCTCGATCAGACCCCAAGAAATGAAAACCCTGAATTCATTGTTGTTGAACACAGGTAGCTTTTACTGAGGTATGACTAAATGCAAAGAAAGCAAAAGCAAGGTCTGAATAAAATGTGCGAAACTATACATATCAAAGAATTCCCAAAACCCTCCCCCCCCCCCCAGGGTTTGACAAAGTTCATCCAATCTGTAGTTCTCAGAAGGTCACGAGGCAGGCATCTGCAGGTGATGATGACCGTTACTTCTCCAGGACGGTTGGCCTTGAACCTGGATAAACATCCTGCTTAAAAATGCAAGGGCCTCTCACACCAGCACTCTTCCCCCCCATATCTCCCAGCTCCCCCTCCCCCCGTTACTATGGCAGCTGATAAGGGTAAAGCGTTAGCCGAAGAAACTTGGAGGCTGACAGTCCCCATCCCTTTTGTACAGGGTCATTTGAGCCAATTATAAATCTGATGATCTTGATTTTTTTTTCAGTTTGGATTAAATGGTTTCTATATAGGTACATGCTAGTACAGTAAGAGCTGTGGTGGCACAGTGGCTAGAATACAGTACTGCAGGCTATTTCTTCTGATCACTGGCTGCCAGCAGTTTGGCAGATTGAATCTTACCTGGCCCAAGGTTGACTCAGCCTTCCATCCTTCTGAGAATGAGGCCTTCCATCCTTCGGAAAAATGAGGACCCAGATTGTTAGGGACAATATGCTGACTCTGTAAACCACTTAGAGTGGGCTTTAAAGCATTGTGGAGTAGTATATAAGTCTAAGTGCTATTGCTACATGCCCCAGAACCAAAACTACTTCTCCAAATGTTGGTTAGCTTCTAGTCATTTTGCAGCCTGCATAACATTTTCATGAATTTGATAAGCCTCTCGTTGATATTATGAAACCCGTCTATCATTCCAAATAATCATACACTTTTCATCTTTGTAATATTAATTTTGTTGCTTCTATCTGCATGGCCCTGAGCAACTATCTTTCCCTCCTTTGATGTGGATCTCCCGTAATTGGTAAGTTCCCTATTATCATAGCACTTTCCTTTCAGCTTTTGAAATTGAATACATCCATACAATAAATATTAGTTATAATCCTAAAACTAAGCTCCAGCAGCCAGGATTCTTTCTCACACAGCAGAGCCTTTGTGTCAAGCAACAGGATGCATCATCAGAACATCACAGAGTCAAAGAACTTTCGGGACATCTAGTGGTAAAGAGAGAACAATGCATACTCATGGAAAGAAGAACTGTCATATTTACAATCCAGGACAATTTAAAACAAAATACAAAAACACCCACTCACTGGCCTGTTACACATATCTTCCAACTGAGGAGAATTAGTAACCTTTCAAGTTTTTAATGATCCCTTAAAAATTCTGCAAGTAATTCCAATAACCTTATGAAAGTATGTGCGAGATTTCAGCCACTTTTTTTAAATGTTGCAGTTTAGGAAACTTAGTTTGATATATTGGTTAAGGAACCAGGGTAGAAATCAGGAAATTGAGTTCTAGTCTCACCTTAGGCCATCTGGATGATCTTGGGTCAGTCACTATCTCTCAGATCTAGAAAGGAAGCAATGGCAAAGCACTTGTGAAAATCTTGCCAAGAACACTGCAGGGACTTGTATAGGCAGTCACCTGGAGTCAAAGGCATACACACACACACAAAATAATAATTTAGAGCACCCCAGACACAATTTATCAAAAAAGAGCCCGTTCCTACGGGTCCTATTTTATGAAGCTCTAGGCTAAAATATAATCTTAGTTACTTGATTTTATATTAGTGTAAAATATAGATTCAGTCACTTTGGTATATCAACCATGATGTATAGCTTAACAGAATACAGTCACTTATTAAAACACAAAAGCTCTGCTTAAAGACAACCATGATTTAGCACAAGATTAATCCAGTAATTAGTTTGTTGGGTTAATGAAAGCTGTTCTATCAGAGAAAGGACAGCAAAACTGGGCAATCTGCTGCCAGAGCATTGCAAAATGAAAGGTTACCTAAATTAGCACTGCTCTTTTAACATCCTGAGTAATGATATTGTATTTCTTATTTGGTTGCAAAATGTGCTTTTAAGATAGGACAATGAATAAATAAATGACTACATTTATATTACTGCATATCTAATATTGAGTATTATGTTTTTGTCTTGTGGTTTATGTTTGACTTTCCTCTTTTACTTTTAAATAATTTTGTTCTTCATTTTTCACTGAAATAAAATTTGAATGGTTAACTAATATATCTCCACTTTCACTTGCATATCCCATATCTCATAATCCCTGAAGTAGGTTTGTAAATTCTCATATCTTGAAGAAGAGGTATACCAAATTAATATTCAAGATCTGCCTTACAAACACTTCTGATGAATAAAGTGATAATCTTATAAAGTATGGTACTTTTATTCCCGCTTGTGCCAAACCATAATGTGATGTCTGCCTTTGATTTTGGTTTAATGAATATGTGAGCCATTGTACATAAACCATGATTTCTGGCTTAGGTTGTAAGACAATTATGACCTATTCAATTTAAAAAAAATACTGTAGCTTAGGGAGATTTGTGGACTCAGTTTATATGTTAATGAGAGAGCCAGACCACTCAGTTCCTCTTCAATCAAACAAATATTCCAGACATTAAAGCTTAGATCCTAACATAAATTAGTTTAAGTGACTTTATAGAAAGAAATACAAATTGGTGGAGAGGGAGCTGTTTTAGGTGAGCAAGTAAAGTGCTGATTAGAATTTTTAAGTTATTCGCTTGTGTTTATTCTATTGTAGAAAGCTAGATGTGGATATATTGGGGCTCATAATTAATTTTGTTGGGAGTGGGGATTGTGAATCTTGTGAGTTGAAGTGACTGGAATGAAGAACAAAACTTTGCTAGAAAATGAAGAAGAAAAATATTGCAATGGTTGTAGCAATGTGGAAGAATGGAACATAAGCATATTATGTCTGTAGTGCATTGACACACTGAAGTAACTTGAACTAAACTATACAATTCTGAGAAACTGACACTTTTTGATGCTTGCAGAAGTAATGCCACAATGCCTACTAACTGACATGTCCCTGGATAGCACCAGAGACACTGCAACTCATCCGGATTAGGTTGGAAATCAGTACAAAGTAAGTGGGGGTTTAAATGAAAAAGCAGCAAGCAGTTAGTCTATCTGCTGATTATTCAAATTCAAATTCAAATTTTATTGGTCACATACACAGTCATACATGGTACGATATGCAGTGAAATTCTCTACCAAAGTCATTCAAACTGAAACAAGAATGGAATTCTGAAGTTGTAGATGGAAACAATTTGGCTTAAACTGGTTTTTCTGAACTTTGGGGCATATAAGTAGATACAACTCAAACCATTAAGAAAGAGTTTGGAGCCTGAAAGTCTTCTATTTGGCCCCCAAAGGCCTTGGATGTGAACAGATGAATCTTCCAAATGAGAGGGGAGTAGAAATCCTCAGTCTTTTAATTCATCTGAAAATTGGATTAAATTATTGGGGTGGAGAGAATAGTGTTATATACTATTGGTGCTAATTATAGATGTAGGTAGGGATTAGGAAATGAGTGACTGTTGTTGGTTGTAGATTCCCTGACTGTAGATAATAATGTTAATAGGGTGTCCCAAAGGTAGTGTGAATAGGAACTGTTTAGGTGGAGGATAATATACAGTAGAGGGGAGATTGCAGTAATATTAGACAATGGTAGGAGTAGTGGTGAGATGTTAAGGGTGGGAAACTTGCAACTGATTTCTACTCCAGGCCTTCTAATTTCAACTCAAGAGCCAGATGTTCAAACTGTAGAACTTTTGTCTCAGTTTCAGCTTGAGAAATTGGGTTTATCCATCCAACTACTACAGCATGAGGCTGATTGGGCTTCTTACTGAATTATTATCTTCCTCCTCTCAATGCTCACCTAAAGTCTAACTGTTATATGATATTATATTGGCTCTCCACCTATCTACAAACTCATATAAAAGCCAAACAATATCCATTCTAGAATTAGGAAAAATCTATCAGTTTCTCTACTCTTAAATTTCTGGCAGTGTTGGCTTGCAATGATAGCATTCAAAGTTTAACATATAGAGAGGACATCGTCTTAAAGGTCTGTTCAAATAAGGCTGACTTCTCTGGGGAACTTCATTTTAGTTTGCCTTTAGCACATTTTAGCACATTTATTTATATATTTGCTTATTGATTAATTAATTAATTCATTCATTCATTTTACTTCCCCATGTTTATATACCTCTAAATCATGGGTGTCAAACTCAATTGCGTCATGGGCTACATCATGACCTATTGCAACAGTTTTTGCCTTTGCAGAGCTGGGGTGGGCATGGTCTGCACATGACTGGTGACCATGGGCCGCCAGTTTGACAGGCCTGCTCTAAATGTTAAAAAAAAATTGGATAGTTCACTAAAGTAATATAAGCAGGTAATTTACAGTAAATTCCCTAACACAATAGATTAAGACGAAAACTCAGCTGAAAATTCCAATATAGAAACACCAAAACTGATGGCAGAAGTGGTCCATCAAATCTTCCCTTTGAGTTTATTTGTGAAGCAGAAACAAAATGTGAAGCATGAGGTAGAGTATCCAAAGCCTGTTAGAAGAATCAAATTTTAACTGATCTCCTAAGGATAAGGTTGAGAACCATCCATTTCTCAGTCTGAGGTCATTTCCTGTATGTATGTATGCATGTGCACAGTTTGTAAAATCTTATCTGAGGGGGGGAAAACCTTACAATTCCTACTACAATACTATACTTCTGATTTAAGAAAGTCATAAAAAATATAGATGGAAAGCATCAGGGCATCCAGCTCTCTGAATATCTAGGGAAATTGTGTTTGACAGAAATTGCAGAGGAACACTAATATAGAGCAGTCAGGGATGATAGAATGCACTTCCAGAGATAATTAATTTGTGTGACAGAGCATTTAAATAGAGAATCTTGAAATAAATTGAGGAAGGGACTTAAAAAATACTATCAATCTGGCTTTTCTAACACAATCTGAGATAATCAATAGGTATTAACTTACAGAAAGAATGCATTGTATAGAATAATGATACAGAAACTTTCAAAGCTCAGATTTTCACAATCAGATATAAATAAAATGAAACAGAACTGTATTCTTTGTAATGAAGTACAATAAGTAATTGAATTTCTGGAGCCTATTTCAGAAAGGCTAATAATAGAGCAGGAGATTCAGCAATGATGAAAGCTATTCCCAAATTCATATCTAGATGGTAATCCTGTATACACTTATCTGGAAACAAGTCTGAGGAAGTAAATTAATTTGAATTAACTTGCTTTTTTATAGGATTGTGAGAAAATGTTCAAAATCCATATTACTGCTAATATATATGTTTTATATATATATAATGTTTATATATAAATGTTAGCTCTAATAAATCATGGTCCATGACATGCATCTCTTTCTTTTACACACACACATACACACACACATTTGTTTTCATAGATTTTCATGGGTGCAGGTATGCAGGTCTAGGTCTGTTCAGGTCTTTTTCCATGTAAGTTTGAGAATATCTTTGCAATGTTTCGGCAAGATCCCACTCGCCATCTTCAGGCTGGTGCCTTCTGCTTCATGCCAGTGCAAGAAGTGTGTGACTGGAGCTGCT
>JAEANM010004243.1:0-21093 GCA_017656035.1 Myanophis thanlyinensis
ACAAACAAAAAACAAACAAACAAACAATATATCTTTTTTTTTTAGAACAGCAAGATCCCAAATTATCATTTCTCCATACAGAAATAAAGCTTTCCATCATTTCAAGATCAGTAAAATGAGGGCCCAGATTGTTGGGCGCAATATGCTGACAATGTAAACCACACAGAGAATGTTGTAAAGCACTACCAGGCAGTATATAAGTCTAAGTGCTATTGCTATTCACATTACATCGGATGATAAAAAACAAATGTGGAATGTTGATATATCCAGTAAATTTCATAAGAATCAGCTAAGCGAATTTTCATCATTAAGTACTGATTCACAAAGTCCATCTTAGTTCTACTATAGAAACTAGCAAATGGAAACCTTTAAGCCTCTCTGATGGATGAAAAGCAATATTCTGTCAATAATGAGCATGCTGGTAGCAAAAAGGTTCTAGTGTAAAACTACCAATTCACCACCTTCTTCTACTTCCGGTGCTCACTAATATGAAGACTGCAATTTTCTCCCACCCTTCCATATGCAGTGTCTTTAAAAACTTGGTGGAGAAAACCATGGGAATGGAAAAGAAGTTATAACTGAGGGAAGGAATAAAACAGAATCTGGAAATCAGAACAAGAAACAGCTGTGTCTTAAAAACTTGTTTCCTTTCCTGCTTTGAATAAAGGCATTCTTGTTTTGATTAAAATTGACATAAGGGGTTGCTTAGAATTGTGTTTGCTTTTGTTTTTATCTTAGTTGTAGTATTGTTTCCACATGAATAGGCAGATGGATGTAGAACCAATTTAGTAGACATGTATAAATAATGGGAAACTATTTTTAAAGTGTTAGCTAATGCTACTTGTAGAAGCAAATGCTGCCTTTTGTTTTCTATAAGCAATAGTTTGACACCAGGTACAAATGACACACAATGTAGGACAGAGATGTCAAAATGGTGGCCTGTGGGCTGGATGTGTCATGTGTAGTCCACGTCACCCCAGCTCTGTGAAGGGGGAAAATGTCACAATACACCACGTTATGGCAACATGATAGCACAAGTTTGACACCCATGATGTAGGAGATGACCAGGCTTAGCCTGAGGGAGAGGTCAAATGCCTCATCAGTTTCGAGTCCCTTTGCACCCATAAGTGATCTAAGACCAACCCACTTTGAATTCCATTGACTCTTATTTACCACCAATTTGCTTTGATTGTTAATAGTTCAAATCTTGATTTTTTTTGCACCCAAACTTCCATGTTAAAGATTGCAAGAAATGCATAAAGGTTATACTGTTAAGTATTAGCCAATCAATTCTCTAATTTGTGGCATTGAATAAGGAGATGGATGTCATTGTTTTTTTCAGAAATCAAAAACTCTTTTTAGTTCCAGGTAAGTC
Organism: Myanophis thanlyinensis; assembly: GCA_017656035.1. NCBI lineage: Eukaryota > Metazoa > Chordata > Lepidosauria > Squamata > Homalopsidae > Myanophis > Myanophis thanlyinensis. The sequence continues at coordinate 1,376 of JAEANM010004243.1, forward strand.
AAATATGAGATCTACAAATCTCCACATGTAAATCATCATGTTGTTTTATCATATTGGTTGAAAATTCCAGAAGTAAAAATACCATCACTTCTGAAGAGATGGGGTTGAAGTTGAGAAAATAAGGTCTAGTTTGTAAAAATAGTAGCCTCTAGTTTTCAAAAATTATTGGTACCATTTAGATATTTTACAGTTTCACAATTGTCTTTTTCCTCTGGTTCATCTCACAATGACATGACAGACGTATTTAGATTAGCCTTAAATAGATCCTTATTCGAGTAGCACCTGCTTTACACATATCCAATCTGTAGTGCTTTTTTATTTTTAACAGCTGACCTCTAACTGTCCCTGTCTTATGCATTAGACATTGTTCTATGTGTATTTTGTAATATATTCCTCTTCTACCCATATATTTTTGAATTATGCATATATACTTTATATGTATATTAAATGAACCTAATTAGAAGAAAAATGTTAACCTTTAAAAAGTTTTAAAAATTTGTATGTATTGTAAAATACATCACAATGTATTTTATGAAACAGATCTACAATAATTCAATTTCAATTTTATTGGTCACATACACAGTCATACATGGTACGATATGCAGTGAAATGCTTACGCAACTGCGGGTAAGTTAAGGTAGGAAGGGAGGGTGGGGGTTAGAAAAATAGTTAAGGGTAGTTGGGAAGGTGGGAGTTAGATGCAGACATGGTTCTTGTTGTTGTTGTAGTTCAACCCTGTGTTTTCAACAATTTCATTTCTAACTTTTCTTCCAAGGCTTTCACTGAGGTTTTCACTATTTAATTTCTTTTTTTATATTACATACTATTTGATCATCCATTAAAATATGTTCAGAGTCTCAAATCTTTCCATCAGTGTTACACAGATAAGCATAGGCAAGAATAGTCCCCATATTATTTTTCTGGAACTAATGAAAAACAAAACAATACCCTTGCCAAGAACTGTGCTCAGCCTAATACATTATCTCTGCTTCGTTAATTCTCCAGCATTATTAATCAGACAAGAAGCATAAACTGTGGACTTCATTAGCAAGATCATAAAAAAGCCATAATGACAGCAATCATTTGACTTGTGTTTTAAGGTCAGCTGCCTACTGAAGCAAAGGGGGAAAGATAGATTTGCCTGACATTTCTCAGCTAAAAGAATACATTTTTGATACAGTATGGAACAAATTAGTCTAACAAACTGTGAGTTTATAATATGTCTGTGCTATGCTTAGGCCAACTGAAGACATTTAGATTTAAATATTATTTCAGGGGGATAAATGTTTCTTCAATTATCTCAGTCAATGGCCAGCAAATATATTATATGTTTACCTTCTATGTTTATAATCCACCTTTATTCAGCAAAGCTATTTGCATTGGGGAATGGCATTACCCTTTTCTTTCTTCCAGAATTTGTGCCCCTAACAAATTTTCATTGCACTGGTGACAAAATCTTTGCCTTTCTTGAACTAATATAAATGTCAAGAAATTACAGCAATACAATCATCTTTGTATATTAGTGTCTTTAAAGGTTATGTACTCAAAACATGCATGAATGTTTATCTCTCAATGGATTATTAAACAAATAAAACATGATCATGGATATGAATTATACAGATGATACAAATCTGGAGGCAATGGTGTTGCTTTTAAATAGCACCAGGATGATTTCAACCATGCACTCCAAAGCTATGGCTTCGTAGAGGTGCGTTTTAGAATCAATTTTAGAAGTAGTTACGGTATACCACCAGTAAGCAAGTAAATAAAGGGAATGTACTACAAGTGGAATTTATGTTTGTGTTCATGTACAGGGAGTATTTAATTTCAGAATTTGAGGATGAAACTGTTTAAATCCATCTAAATCTAGCCTTTGATTTTGCTTTGAAAATGAAATAATTTACTTGTCTACTTAATAAACATAGAATCATCTGTACAACTCTGTTGATTGTCCTACATATTTCATCACATTCTACCAGCTAGGTGGAATAAAATCAACCAAACAATCAGCTAAATAAATTATGTCTACCCAATAAGATCCAACTGGATATGAACACACAGAGTTCCATCACTTAAACAATGCTACACCTGGCCTATTGAATAGCATCCTCCACACTGTCCCAGGTAGCCTACCTGTTCTTCAAAAGTTTTAAAGACCTGGATTTTCCCACAGACATTGGGTTGGAGGAGGATTTATGATCCTATCAGATACAGTTGCCTGTTTATTGGATTGCCTTGAAGGAACTGAGAGACTAGAAGCAGGGTTTCCTGGTTCAGGAAGGGTTGAGTTAGCACACAAGATTAATATGTGCAAACCCCACCCATACCTCCACAGGCTATGTCTGCCACTTGCTTCTCAGGAGCTGGAAGACAGGAAGACTCCCAAGTTTCCTGTTGTTTCTTAGAGGTACTACTCTTCTGAAAGATGATAACTCTAGATTTACTTTTTCCAGAAAGCTTTGGAATTTAATGCCTAAAAAGGAAGTCTGGAGACCATTCAAAAGCTATTCAACATGATCAGATCCAAAGATCTGTTTCCTTCAACACAGGAAAAGCCACCCTCTGCCAAATTATCTATTGTTTGTGTTTTATTGTGGGCAAAGATGAGACAGAGGCACTTGGTTCAGTTAAACACAGTCTTCTTTTATTCGTAACAATTGCCAGTCACTCCAAGCAAGATAAGAAAACTAACAGAAAAGACAGCTCTTTATACTTTTTGTCCAGCGCGTCTTAACCAATCAGAGAGCAGGATTTTCCCGCTCTCTGTTTTCTTCCCGCCAAAGCTCTACTCCTTTGCACTTCCTTATATGGATATACTACACCCCTCCCCTCCTAGAACATGTTTAACCAATCAACTCGTGACGTAGTCACGTAGGTAAACAGGGCGTTGCCGGATCCTACTGGACCTGCGCACCTCATTCTTTCCTGCAGCAGTGACCTGTAAGGATGGGTCTGCTGCCGCCTCTGGCCCAGCCCCCGGAACTTTTGGGAACTTTGTTTCGGGCACGGCTGGACCCAACGCTGAGGAGGCATCGCTGGAACAATCCGGAGTCTCAGCTAAGTGAAAGGGTTCAGGGTCTTGGTTTGGCAATGTCCCTTGGTCCCATTGGAGTTCCCTCTCTGGTTGCTCCACTCTTTTACGGACCTGGTCCAAGTGTCTTTTCCACACTTGGCCATCTTGCACCTGCAGTCGATAAGACTGGGGACCTGTAATAGCAGTTATTTCTCCCGGTACCCCCAAGGGGCCCTCTGAGTAGTTCCTTGTGTAGACTCTATCCCCAATCCCAAATACTTTATGTTTGTTTCATCGGAAATTTTCTCTTGAATATAGTCGGGGTGTATTCTATTTAATTTATTCCTCAGTCTCCGGCCCATTGACAGCTCGGCTGGACTTTTCCCTGTTTTTGAGTTGGGGGTGATATATTGCACCAGGAGTACCACATCAATTTTGTGTTGCCAGTCCCTTCCCCCATACATTTTAAAGCACTTTTGGCTAACTTTACCATGATCTCCGCTTGACCATTGCTCTGTGCATTATATGGGGCGACTAGGGCATGTCTAATTCCTTGTTCGGCCAAAAACATTTCAAAAGTGTTTGTAGTGAACTGTGGCCTGTTATCCGAAACCAGCACAGCTGGGAGTCCTTGGGTGGCGAACAATCACCTTAACACCTTAATAGTGGCTTCAGAGGTAGTGGAACTCATCCGTACGATTTCAAGCCACTTAGAAAATGCATCCACTACTATTAGAAAAGTTTGACCCTGCATGGGCCCTGCAAAGTCTATGTGGATGCGTGTCCATGGCCCCCGCGGTTGTTCCCATTCCCTGTATGGGGCAGCTGGGGGATTAGGTCTAGAATCCTGACACGGGGAACATGTAGCCACCCACTTCTCTATGGCCTCATCCATCTTAGGCCACCAGGCGTAGCTCCTGGCTAGCGCCTTCATTTTCACCACCCCCGGGTGCCCTTCATGCAATAACATCAACATGTCATTCCTTAATACAGTTGGAATTATTACCCGATCCCCCCATATACACAACCTTTCAACATGGATAGTTCATGATGTCTCAGCCAGTATGGTCGTAGTTCATCTTTTACTGACGAGTCTGGCCACCCCCTCCCCACACAGCATGAAACTTGTGCCAAAAGTTTATCTTTGGATGTAGCTTTGCCAATGTCCGATGCAGCTAAAATGCTGGGGGTGAATTGTTCAATGAACAGGATAGCGTCTGCAGGAGCAGGGTCCTTGACTGGGGTGGGCAATGGGCATCTCCTCAATGCGTCTGTGTGTGCCAGGGTCTTCCTGGGCTGATGTTGCAATGTGTAATTGTATTCCGCCAAAAATACCGTCCACCTTGTAAAACATGGTGACAGAATAGGGGGGGTCGGTTTGTCTCCCGCCAAAATGCCTAACAGCAGTTTGTGGTCTGTTACAAGCGTAAAGTGTGGTAAAGTGTCTCCCATAGAGGTATTCGTGAAAACGCTTGACCCCAGCCACTAGAGCCAAAGCCTCTTTGTCGATTTGGCTGTAGTTCCGTTTGGCTGGGGCTAGTGTTCTAGAGTAATATGCAATGGGGGCTTCCTTCCTGTTAGGCAGTACGTGGCTTAGGACAGCCCCCACCCCAAAAGGGGAAGCATCACATGCTAAAGTTAAGGGCAGAGTGGCATTGTATTGCACCAGCACCTGGTTAGATAGTAATAGATTTTTGATGGCTTGGAATGCCTTCTGTTCTTTCTGGCCCCACACCCACGTAGCTTTTTTTCCCAATAAACGGTGTAAGGGTTCAGCCATGGAGGCTTTATAGGGCAAGAAAACGTTGTAAAAATTAAGTAGCCCCAGAAACGCTTGCAGTTCAGCTTGATTCTTAGATGTGGGTGCATTTTGCACTGCTTCTATCTTAGATGTGGTCAGGTGTATGCCAGAGGCATCTATGAGAAATCCCAGGAATTCAACCTGGGTTTCTCCTACTTTACATTTGTCTCGTTTGAGGTGGAGGCCCGCGTCCTGCAGCTTAGAAAAGACACTCCACAGTCTTAGCTCTAATTCACTTTCTGACGAAGCTGATATTAATATATCGTCAAAATATGGCACCACCCCTGGCAGACCTGCTAAAAGGCGCTCCATGAGATTTTGGAACAACCCTGGGGCAACGCTTACCTTGAATTGTAACCGGTTGCATTTAAATGTGCCCCAGTGTGTAACGATTGTTTGGGCTTCAGCTGTCTTAGCGCATACTGGTAATTGCTGGTATGCCTGAGCAAGGTCCAATTTTGCAAATATTTTGCCCCTTCCCAACTGGTGCAATATATGCTGTACCACTGGCATGGGGTAAGCACTCTGTTGCATCGCCTTATTCAGGGTACACTTATAATCAGCACATACATGGACAGAACCATCTGGCTTAACGGGGGTCACTATTGGGGTCTCCCAGGTCGCGTGATCTACTGGTTCCAAGATGCCCTGTTGCAGTAATTTATCAATTTGTTCATCTATTTTGCTCTTAAGAGCAAAGGGAACCTGCCTGGGCTTGAGTCGTATTGGGGTGATGTTTGGGTCTAGGTTAAATGAAATTGGTTTCCCTCTATACTTGCCCAACCCATCAGCAAACAGTTCTGCGAATTCTTTCAGCAGTCTGTCGATTCTCTCCATTGGCGCTGCCAGGCAGATCTTGTTCACTCCTTCGATGTGAAGTCCCAGGGCTTGGAACCATTCAAGCCCCATGGGGCTGGGTAGGGCTCCCTCGACAACAGTCAGCTCTAATGGTCCTTTGAACTTTTTGAATTCTACTTGAACAGTCTTTCTTCCTACGATGGGGATTCGCTTCCCCTGGTAATCATTTATGATTGATGTCTGTGGCTTCAGGTGTTTCTTCTGTATGTGCGGTAACATGCGTTGCAATGTTCTCCATGCAATTATTGTTAGAGCAGATCCTGTGTCCACTTCCATCTCGCATGGACTTCCCTCGATCCTGATTGTCACCTTTATTTTTTTAGCACCTTGTTTATTGTTCAGGCAGACTCGGATATGGCTTGTTTTTTGTTTGGCTCTCCAATTATTCTTTTTCCTATTGGAGTCTCCATCGGTCTCTCGTGTCTTAATGGGGTGTCTGTCGGATAGGGCTACTGGCATGCTTGCACAGCACACACATGCCAAGTGTCCCTTCTTTTCACAACAGCAGCATATTGTGTCTTTAAATCTGCAATCTGTGCAGGAATGTCTTCCCCCACATCCGGAGCAGACACCTCCGTCCCAACGCTTTGCTGATTGTTTGGTATCTGTTTGATGGACTTTTTCCTCTCCCTTCTGGTCATCGCTGCTCTCTTCACTCAGTCTGTGCATGCTTCCCGCTCTTTTTGGTTTTGGCGGGCTTTCGCTTCCTGCCGTTTTCTGTTGGTGCCTGATTGATGACACTGCTGATACTCAGAAGCTCTTGCGATGCTTACAGCCATTGGCCATGTCAGATTCGGCTTTGCCAACAACTTCTGCTGGAGGTTGAGGTCTCGCATCCCACAAACTAGCCGGTCAGTTAGTCTGTCCTCCAAGTCGTTGAATTCACATTGCTCGGCAGCCATGCATAACTCAGCAATGTAGTCATTCACCGATTCTCCTTCTCTTTGGCTTCGTTCATTGAACTGGTGTCTCAGTACCGTTCGGAAGGAGCTGGCTCGAAATGTTCTTTTAACATTGCTTGCAGTCTTGCCCACAGCACTGAATCAACAGGAACGGGAGATGTGAGGGCTTTTGCAAGATGAAGCACTTTCTTCCCGTAGTAGCCTATGAATATAGCCCGCTTCTGCTCGTCACTCAGCTCTCCTAAGTCGTTCGCTACTAGGAAACTGTGGAATCTGATCATAAACGATTCCCAGTCTTTGGCGCTGGGATCGAACGGAGCTGGGGGGGCATGGGCTGCCATTCTTTCGCCGATCTTCTGGAGCTTGTTCTGGTTAAACGCCCTTCGTTGTCTCGATCCCACCTTCGTCGCCAGTGTTTTATTGTGGGCAAAGATGAGACAGAGGCACTTGGTTCAGTTAAACACAGTCTTCTTTTATTCATAACAATTGCCAGTCACTCCAAGCAAGATAAGAAAACTAACAGAAAAGACAGCTCTTTATACTTTTCGTCGGGCTCAACTGTGGTCATAAGTCAAGGACCACCTAAATTTTAGTATGTTCTCAGCCGTGAAAGCTTACTGGGTGCTTTTGAGCCTATCATTTTTTCTTAGCTCAATCATATTGTGAAAAAAATGGATCTCATATTGCCATTAGATTTAAGTCCATATTAAACGAAGATAAACTACTAGTAATCATGAAATAAAATGTTGTCAAGCATAATTGTATAAATACACTGAAGAAAGGATCTTTCTTCCCAACTACTTAGCTTTCCTCAAAATACTAATAAGAAAATGTATTCAATAATTAATTATTTAAGAAAAACAAAGAAAGAAAGCTTTTCAATTAAAGTTGCATAATATAGTAACTTCTTAGATGTTAAAGGTTACATCAGAAATTATTTTGGGTACAATTGTAATATTTAACTGTGTTGCACTCTTTGTATTTCCTAGACTAGTTAAAGCTACACAGCTATTCCCTCACTCTATGTTTCATCTTCAATTTCTTCTCACAGTGGGAGAAACATAAAAATGGAGGTCAATGCCTGTTCATTAAATTACCCCTGACAGAGAAATGTATTTTGCAGAAGTAGAGAAAATAGGATAAAAGTGACAAAAGACAGAGATTCAGAATATGAAAAATGATAATGGTATTATAAGTAAGGTTTCATAGAATAACATTAAAATAATACATGGTACAGTTCTAGTCTACTTATCGGGATACTTGGGGATTCTCATTGTGGTTAAGATTTAAATGGCCCTTAGTCCATGTCCTTCCAATGAATTGCTCATGGTTAAAATTAAACCAAATGAGAAGTCCCAAGCAATAATTTAGAAGCATTAAACTATTTACAGTTTAAGGAATTTTTTTTAAGAAAATCAATCCCCCAAATCTTTCATGCAGATTCCATAATAGCTCTCTAGTCTTCAATAATAGACTTCCTATCAAAAACAGTTCAGCATCTTACTATTCTCAAGAGCATAATCTTGTTAAAGTCAAATAATATAACTATTAAATGGGCTTGATGGTAGAAATGAATGGTTTTTTAACATTCATCACAAGAGGATCTTTGTTTTTGGGGGCCCATCTCACCAGGGCTGCTTGTTTACAGAAAGCAACAATATATAATAAGAAAAAGTTATGTAAAATCTGGACTTAAGCCATGGCTTTTTAAATTACACTCAGTTATTTTATTTGAAGTCAATTAGTTTTTCTTTATTAGTAGTGAATGGAGTTAGTTCACATATAATTCTTCTCTCTATTTATTCAAAAACAGAGAGAGAGACAGAGCTGATACTTTCTTGTCTAATCTTTCTTGTCTAAGATCTAGTAATGGCAATTACTCTGCTTAAAAATATTTCCCCTGGTTAATAAATTCAGGAGACAGAATCAACTCACAGTTGCTTATAATTGGATCAAAATCAAGCTCTAGACCCTTAATCTAATCACTGAAAGGCAAGATCTAGGAGCTGAGTTTGAGTTATAGAATTAGCAATCGGAACATCAGAACAAATAGCAAAACAGAGTCAGAGTTCAAGGACAAAATTTTAAACATAAAATTTGATATGGCCAAAAACCAGCTGAGAACAATACAATATAAAATGTAAGAAATAATAGGAGGAACTGAAATTATAAAAAAAAAAAAATAGTCACACCACAGCAGGTACCAAAAGCTATACTGTAATAATAAAAAGGATAAAAATCATAAAATATATAATATGCGAGGTAAGTCGAGCTAAAGTGCATAAGGTATGGGGAAGAAGTAAACCACTATAAAATTATCATTTCTAAAAAATACCAGCGCTTGCATAAAACAGTAAAACATCAGTGCATAAAACAGGTGAGTATGTAAAGCACCAACCATAGAAGGGAAAAGAAATTAAAAAAAAATAGGGGAAAATAAAAGAACAACTCAAGAAGAAAAATAGCTATTGCTAACAATTCTAGGAGCCAAAATTTTTCTTATCTTACATTCCACCACAAAGAATTTCACCATATTACCTGCTGTGGTAGAGCTATTCTTCTACACCCTAAAATAAAACACTTAGGTAAAGTAGGAGGCAGTTTTAGATGGTACCTTATATAATGACCCACTGGTAATTTAGGAGCTCAGTCCAGATCGGTTTGGCATTTCACATCCATAACACACTATCTACCATAATTAGCAACAACAGTCCATAATAGCTCCTTTTTTGGTACCTCTTGTGCAGAAAGACCATATGTCTGTAATTTGCTTACATGGAACCCCCTCTAGGAAGACATTATTTATCTGGCCAAAGACAAGGCCATTAGGCAAAAAGACAAGTTTCAGTGAATATGTAAAAATTAACAGCTAGATTCTAGTTTCTATTTCTTCATATTTAATTTAAGACATAAGACATATAAGAACAGAAGTGGGCAGTTATGGCAACCTTATGACTGGTGAACTCTGAATTCTGTGAGTTGAATTGAAATCCACAGGTCATTAGGTTGCCAGTTAGAGACACAATAAGACACCTGAAATGCTTCTGCTGAAGAAGAATTTACCATTCAATTATATATACACTAGGGATTTCTCTGGTCTACCCCCCCATGCCAGTCGTTTTCAGACAAGGCAGGGGTGTCAAACTCAATTTCATTGGGGGCTTCAAGGTTGTGTTTGACCTCGGGGGGGCAGGGTGGAGATGGCCAGCTCAACATCACTCGTGTCAGGGGCATCTGTGGTGGACTGAGTGCTCTGCCAGCAAAAACGGATCTAGTGTAGGCTGCGTGACCACACTCAAGCTCAATTTTTGCAGGCAGAGGCACCACGGGCTGGTCCTTTGCTGTTTCCAGAGAGGCCCTGCAGGCCAGATCCAAGCACTCCATGGGTCCCATTCAGCCTGCAGGCCTTGAGTTTGATACCCAAGATAAAGGCAGCATTTCAGTATTCTCACAAATACTGTTTAACAATGACAACAGAGATTTTGGTGAATGTCTCCTGCACAGGGACCTTCAAGTTCGAAATTTTCCCATTGGATCTGAGATGCTGCCTTGGTAATGTCTCCTGATGAGTCGTCAGACTGATTCATAACACCAATAAATAAAAAAGACATTTTATGTGCAAAGATGTAGGAGACAGCCCATAATGAAGAATTACCATACATTGCTGGATCAGATTAGTGGTCTGGCCACTGCAATGTCCTTTTTCCAGCAAGACAATCTGCTCCTTTTGGCAACCCACAAGCAGCAAACCTGCTCAAGCAGCATGACTTGATTTGATGGCCATTTATCCATTTAGAGTAGCAAGAAGTCATTTTATATGCACATAAAATGTAACTTTAATGAGAACATATACAGTATGATAATGGCTTCTCTCAGCAGTGTGACAATCCTATAAACTATACAGTTTACAGTTACCGTTTAGAAAAGCTCCTATACACGCATTCCTTTGCTGCCAGTGGTGCATGAACATATGTATGAATCTTTACACATGCTTCTTATTCATGGCATTGCCAGCACTTTGAAGTCTTGTGTCTATCCAACATCACTATCATTTCATCACCACTTCACTTTAAGGTCCGCATTCAAATGAAACAGCTATGTATGTCTCTGCTACAGTACCTTCTGTTCCCATGGCAACCACCAGTGTCATTTACATCTGCTGAGATTTTACTACAAGAATGTGACACTTCCTATTTCAACCCTTCAAGGTACCTCAAAGAAGCATTTATCCTGATAGCCAGCATGGGGCATTGAACTGCAAACATGGGTCTGCAGTTCTTCAGGAGACGGGTTTGAAGAAAATTACATTCTCTTATTTCATTTCATACATTAGCAAAACTGGACAACCACTTCTTATCCTCTTCTATTGAGGCCATATTAAAAAAAAAACCACCTCTTCGGTTACTTAAGGAGTTACTTCATGAATGCAGTTTAGCGTCTGCCAGAAGTAGCATAAAAGAGATTTTTATTCTTATTTATCAATATGGTGTAGGCCTATCAGCCCACCTGTGAAAGCTTCATCTGGCATGGAAATGTCACATTTCTGGTCTCAAATTACTAAAATCAGTCTCAAGACCAGAATAATCAACATAATGATTCCTCTTCCATATTCACTGAAAAAGTGAGGGGAAAACCCACTAAATTGCTATCCCTGACTATCACAGAATAGCAAAACAACTTCTTTTGCTGTTATTCCAGCAGTGGCTGTCCACCTGTCTACCTTAAAACCAGAATATACATATAGTTACATATACCCATACCAGATCTTCAGGACATCTGCACCTCTAATTATTGTTACATATAAAAAGTTAAGGATTATTCTTAAACAGTTTTTTAAAAACAATAGTATTAAGAATTATACATGTAAAGAATGGAAGTCAATATAAACTATAAAACTGAAAAAGGATGGAAAAGGAAGAAAAAAGGGAAAGAGAAAGAAAAAAGAAGTAACTTCCCCTTCATTCCAACAGGTAAAAACAATTTTAACAGCTTATCACCAACTCTAAATAAAACATTATCTCTCTTGTCCCCATAGCTTATCTCTTAGGTAGGAAAAACAAAATCAAAATGCTATGCCAGTCTATCTTTATCAACAAAAGGGCAACCAGATATAATTATTTTCTTCTTTTAACCTTGGTTAAACAAGCCAATCTCATAATTCTCCTCTGATTTTTAAAGATGTTCTTTGACCCTTTGAAAAAAAAAGTCCTAGAAGTGGATTGCTACTCATCTGTGTTTCAAAATAAAAATCCTTCAGAACTTTAACAGATTTATCTTGTATATATTAATAACATTTATCCTTTTGTTTATAACTTCTAAAAAACAGTCCTTCCAAAACTTAGCAGCGTTTTTTTATGATATATCCAGAGGGGGAAAATCCAAATCAATTTCCTGATTTAATGTCTGTTATGTAGTATACAGAATAAGCCATACATCAGATCCATTTGTATTACATTTAAGTGAGCCTTCAAATTAGTTTCATAAATATCTACTGCAGCTCATTCTTGTTTTACAACTTCATAAAAAATGCTCTGCCAATTTTATCAAGCATCTGATCCATTCGGTTCAAAAACTGAGCTAAAGGGTATTCAAAACTTTCGACTTTCTGCTCCATTTTCTTTATACTCTGGATCTAGTGTGCAGCCTTAAAGGTCTCCTAGTCATTAAAAAAAAGAATAAAAATAACCTCCATTTTCTAGTAATAAAGTATATTCTAAATAATTCAAAGATATAATTCCAAATCCCTCTGGCCTCTTAAACTGTTATTAATTTTGCAAAATTTATATACTAAGCATCCTTTTGTTCCATAATTTAAAAAAACTCATATTTTTGGAACCTTAAAATTTACTTTTAAGGTCTTTTAAGGAAAGGAAAATTCATCCAATGAAAACAGTATAACCTTGCCAGTCAAAAGGGTCTAAATCTCTACAATGTGCAAATAATAAATAAAATAATCCAAAAAATGGTTGGTTGAACATTGTGTCCATAAAGGCTGCAATGTGGGTTGGCTCAGTTTAAATCCCAGTTCTGTCACTTCCCTCATATGCCAATCAAAAAACTGATAGTTTCTATGGTCTATTCATGAGAACTGTCTGGATAATCTCAACAATCTATTTTGCTCAAAAAGATTACACCAACTTGGATTTAGCATCTAGTGACAATTCCACTCACAAGTCTGTCTTGTTAGCAAACAAAAACCAGCAAGTGAAAAAATACAGAACACATACACATGCACATACAGAAAGTTACCCATTTTTCATTTTAATGTTGAATATGCAAAAAAGGTCACATGCAGGAAAAAATACCAAATACGTTTATCTGATGTACAGATTTTTCTTCTTTAGGCAAATTCACTTTATGTCAAATTATATCAAATCACTGAAAACATGTCGATTATTTTTTCACCCCAAAATTGCTTGAACGTTTTTCTGCCAACACCCCTTTTTGGCCTCACAATTTACTGTTGTGTTGTGTTGTGTTGGTATTCTATGTGTTGTGTCTCCCACTTATAGTACTTTTGTACTTGAATTAGAAACAACTGTTACTATAAGGTCTAAAAGACTATCAGCTTCTTGCAACTCCTTTATCCAATACTTTTTGAAAAGGATGTTTCAAGTTGGAAACAAAATTGGAATCACACCAAAGCTAGTGAAGGATCCTTAGCTCTAGGACAAACTTTTAACCTGGGTGAATGAGAATAATAATAATAATAATAATGTTTTGAATATGATGTATTCTATCTCTTTGTCGGACATGATATCCATCTGTGAAAAATCCAGCTGTAGAAAAGATGGAGAAAATGTTTCCATTGTACATAGAACACAAGAAGAAAGAAAACATGTTTTGAATAATGTAGCACTTAAAATTAAGTTCTATGAATTTATGAGCATAATGCATTTGAATTATCAGATTTGACTACAGATTCCACGTATTCCATTTTTCCCCATGGGTTCAGTATCTCACTTTATGCAAATTCATTTCATGCAAGATTTTTGAGGAATGTAATCCTAGCATAAAGTGAAAGAAACTTCCCTAGAACAAATATGTACATTGTGAATCTTAACTCAGACTGGTTTCACAAAATAAATGTATTGCAATACAGTAACAATGAGTAAAACACAAACTATTATACACGTTACTAAATATCAAACATCCACAGGTTATTTATTCAATAGCCAAAGACACCAGGAATCAAAGCCTTTGTGTCTGTGTGTGTGTCTGTGTGTACTTGCACACATGTATACATAAACACATACTAAAATGGTAGTATCCATTTGTTGTGATGATTTATGATGATTTGTTTCATAATTTTGTATTAACTTCATGTGTGAAAGCGATGGAACTTTTTTCCACATATGTTAAGATTGCTGTTGAATTAGTAGGCATTCAGGTTTTTGTTGTACACTGTGGCACTATAGTAATAATTTCAGCAATTTCAAATTGGCAACAATATATGCTTGACAATGTCATGTTGGCATATGCATTTCCCTCCTCCCCTTTACTTCTTATACCACATCTACATTTCATATGTTCTTTAGATATGGCTTGGGAATGTATCACCAACTGTTTTATCAACCATGTTTTGCAGAAAAAAAGCACATTTTTATCTTCACTACTTCACTTATGCTTAATATTGTTCTATTTCTATTACAGTACATGGAATCTTTATATTAAGATTTATGGTACTACTAATGATTATGTACAATTTAACAAATAACTCCTCTGTTCATTTGCAGTCATGAATATTTTACTTGCATTCTCTGCCAAAGTTTATCTTTAAGAAAAAAATTGGCAAAGAACAAGATTTTTATGCAGTGTGGATCAACTCCATGGAATTGCTTATTTAGGAACTTCATATTTTACAAAATGTTAATGTATTAAAAATTGGAGCTGATTTGTTAATTTAAATTATAGTATTATTTAATATATGTATTTGTATTTTAGGGGTTTTCTTCCTGTATATGTGTGTTTGTGTGGGTGTGCATGCACGCATACATACAGTATAGTGGTTTAAGTTAAAATCAAAATGTTTTGATTTCTAATTTATCAGTGACTTTGTAATATAGATAAAATTTTCAATAAATGCTTCCACCAGTTTATGGATTTAATCAGAATGTTGAAAATATAAATTAATTTGTAATGCTAATTCACGTTTTACCAGTAGACAGAACTGTGCCTCTTAGGCATTCATTAGTGATTCTAAGTAATATTTCATATATGAAAGGAGATCTCTAAATAGTACATTTTTTCCAAGTAGCTGAAGCTACTTCGGGCATAACCATAAACACAGATCTCCTCACATTTTCTCAGTGGGCTTACTTAGATCAACCAAGTATGTAAACATCAAAGGAATTTGCCATATAATGTTGAAATGGCTCTATTTTTTCTCTTTACTTATATAATTTATCTGCCCGCCTCCTAAAAAATCCCTCATTATCTTTAAAAAAGGCTTAAGACCAGAAGATATTCAGGAAGAAAAAAAATTCCTAATAGTAACTGAGAATTTTTCTCTATGTGCTAGAAGAGTGAGTTGTTTTTTTTTTTAAATGTGACCAAAAAACCCCTTCAAAAATTACATTAGGATTCAAGAAGACACTCTCTGGCTAGGGATAATAAAAATTGCTTTCCAATGCCTATGGAGGGCACCAAGTTGGAAAAGAGTGAATGAAAGAAAGGGTGATGAAACACAGTTTCCGGTTGCACCCATTTACACCAAAGTATGACTCACTAAATGAATGTGTGTTCACATATGATTATTTATGATCATAATCACCTTAGGCCAAAATCAAAGTACATTCTGGCTTGACATGATGTGTGAATTTAATCATTACGAAAACTAAATCTTCAAATGCTCTTGAAGGTGAACTCTGATTTGGACACCCCTCCCCCAGAAGTATTATTCAGCTGAATAAAGCATAACATTCAAAGCAAAACAATCAGTTAAGCTTGGCAACAAAACCATTATTTTATTCAAAGGCAATGTATAAAAAGAAGATTACACATTAAATAACTTGTGAATGGCAGGCATTCACATTGTGTACTAGTAACCGCTGGCAGCTCACTTTGACCAAGATTTATTGATGCTTGAAATAGATTACCTTTAATTTACTGCCTGAGTGTGGATGAAGGGAGTGGGGAGAAACCTTTCCTAGCAATTCCATTAATGTTTTGCACCTGGCTGTGACAGACCGCTGGTTGAAAGAAACAGCACAAAGGACAAAAATGCTCACAAACCGAGCCATGCTTCTGTGGAAGTCCAAATTGCAAGGCTGTACATTAAAATGATTTATTCCAATATTCCAGTAATTTATGGACAAAGAGGCTGTAATCTGCTCAACGGGCAATTTATTAATGGAGTGCCATAGTTAAAAGACAGAGAGGGGAGCCAATATGTGCACATATGCGTGAATAAACACATAAATATAAATATAGGCAATTGTGCATTGGAAACCATTGCAATATTATTACTGAGGCTAGATTACAATAATTGAAATAACAAATATAAAGTTGGTCCGTAATCTAGCCTAAAAGACAAAATTGCCAGAACAGGAAATGGCGAGCAAGCAACAAGAGAATAGCTAAAAGAATTGGATACAGTGAATCTGAGCACCAATCAGGTTGTTTTGCTTGGAGTAGCCGTTCATGCTTCTGTCATTACAGTACTAGAAATTACAATACTAGAATCTGAACAAAAGATCTTTTCTCCAATTCTTAGAAAGACAGCAGGATGATATGAAAGGAAGCAGACCAAAATCACTGCCTATGAAGATAAACCCAATAAGCCAAATTGTGCCTGGAAACAGACAACTAGGCTGGTTTCTTGCAGGCCAATTAATCAGAATATTGATTAAATATTAGAACATGAAAATATCTGAAAGCTATTAGGCTCAGAATATCCTTGTCCTATCTGAAACAACTTACGGTATAATAAATTTGCACTAGATGTCCTCAGCACAAATAGTTAAATTGAAAGGTTAAACTCAACATATTCTAAATGCTTTTTTACATTTAATCCAGGATTATTTTTAATTAAAAAAAGCAATCTATTCCCCCCATCCCCTTTGTCTCTAAGGCAGAGAGAGTTATCAGGATCACAGAAGGTACAGAAAGAGAATTACACTTTTATTCATGACTTGGGGTGGGATGGGGGTTGTCTCAAATTTGCATTGTATGTGCATTATAATGTCGTGCACTATTTGGGAACATAGGATGTAAGTGAATCTACTATATGAAAGTGGTGCTAATGAAGGGATCTCCACTCAAATATGAAGTAATGTCTTCAGAAGAAGGGTTTCCTCAGGACCAAACTTTATGTTTGTATGAACATTGCTGAAAAAGGTCTTATTCATGTATCGTCCTTTTCTAATATTACATCCACATTTTCACATTCACGAACATCCATATTTACAAGAAAGAAGAAAACTGACTTCATTTCCATTTACCCTAACAAGATATTAAGTGAGCATAATAAAAATATACCCCAAACAAATTTATCTGTGCAGAAATAAATTAGACACTTAGTTCCATAAATATTTGGATATCTGATATTGCTAGCTGATACAAAAATCTATTGAAGAGTGCTGTGCAATTAGGTTTTCTGATAATGTTTCTTCTACATAAGGAATTGGGATAGATTTCCACTTCTAATACATACTCCGAGTAGTGAAGATTATCTTTTGCAAAGTACAAACAAAATTGCTGGCTGAGAAGTTACATGATTTGATAAAGATCACAGTGTACCCTAACAATCAAGGAAGGGAACAAGAAGAAATATAAGCTTTTCTATTGGTAGAATTCCTATAAGAAACAAAAGTGAAGACGAGAAGATGTTATTAATCTACTGTTGTGACCTACAGGGCTTGCAGCAACTCCATATTTTTGCCTGAAAACAATTTTGCACACATTTGCAGCAAAGAAGATACTACCACAGAAATTGACAGAGAAGGTAATCTCTCGAAAAGGAAGGAAGGAAGGAAGGAAGGAAGACAGACTAGTGAGTGAGAGTGACAAAGAAAAACAAGAGATGTAGAAGATACTATATGGCACTAAAAGCCATTGGTTTCCCAGGACAAACAGTCATTGCATTTTCAGGGAAAGAAAAATAAATACTATGGAACAAGAAACAGAGCCTTGTAGGACAGAAAAAAATGCATCTGCACCCTGCAGGAAGAAAAAGATGTGTCACAGTTTTGTGACTCATTACTACATACCAATAAGTCTCAAAAATCCAAAAAGCGGGCTTGCTGTCTGCCAAGAGCTTAGGTTAGAAATATGAACAAAGAATTATAAATATATGACTTCATGCCCACTTTTCTGGACTCTATATATAATGCCCCTCGGTGACCTATGAATGTAATGGCGACTCTTAAATCACTCTGTGAAAAATCAGAAAAACCACTGGATCATAAAGTTCCCGGTATTTATTTTCTATACACTAATGCTCAGCAAGTAGGTAATAAACAAGATAAATGTGCACTCTGAATATAGGATGGCAAGTATGATATAATGCATATAATGGAGATTTCTTAAGATGACTCTCATGCCTGGAGTATTGAACTGAAAGATACAATTTGTTCCAAAGGAATGGAAACAATAGGAAGAGTCTCATTATGTGTTTCAAGTACTTTCCTTATTCAAAAATCCAAGTGAATTAACTTGGTGACATTTTAGAATAACAAATAAAAGTGATACAGGTACAGAGTCTACTACTGACTGTCTTGTCAAGGAAAATATGTAGGTACTGTATTTTCTCTAAGCAATTGCAGGATTTTCATAAAAACATGCATTAATAGAGATGGAATATCTTAATTACTTCAGTATCTACTAAAAGACAAATTCTTCTGAGCATGGTCCTTCCAGAAATTTTATAAATCACCTTACTAACAAACTTTCCCCTGGAAAAGTAAAGCGATGCAAAGAAAATCTGCTATTCTCAACTTCATACTAACCAAATGAAGAGCTGAATGCCTCCCAGCCAGGTAAATGACACAAAAATGAGTTCAAATAACTTTATTTATTTAGCATATGGCATTTCATAAATGAACTAGCAATATATATTAACGTAATCTAGATTAGTAGAATAGAATAGAATATAAATGTTAAAAAGAGCTATGTTCAAATACCAATGTCTAAGCCATGTAACCATAGAAGCAAGCATCATTTAAAAAAATATTTTAAAAAAGTATACTGTACCGGTATATGCCGTCAACTTACAGCTGCTGGTCATGTTGTGATCAACAGTTTAATGTGAGACCTCACAGTCACACTGAGGAGAGGATACTATTCCCCATTTATATAGTGCAATCCCCCTCTTGGTACACTCTGGATGGCTTAACGGTGTGAACTAAATGAACTAGCAACTGCTGGCAGCCAGAGTACTCTGTAGTCTTTCCTGGCTCTCAAAATACATGGCAACAAAAATGAAAACAATAAACTGGACCTTTTCAGGCCCAAATCAAATGGCAGGAGAGATTGGAAATATTATTCGAATTTGGAGTATCTAATACCATGGAAGGTGCACACAAAATTTAAAATAATTGTGAGAGGTTCAATAAATAGAATGCAAATAACAGAATGAAACATAATAATGAAAAATGCAATGCTCTTCACTTCAGAAACTAAAATTGAACAGGCAGAAATAGAATGGAATTTACACAACATTGTACATTATTAACAGGGGAGACTTTGGAGGGTAACTGATTGTGGTGGAATCTCTAGCTAGACTTGAGAAGAGGGGTTAAGAGGCCTGAGTTTAGAGCAGGGGTGGGCAATTACGGCTCTTTCATGACTCGTGGACTTCAACTCCCAGAATTCCTGGCTCAGGAATTCTGGGAGTTGAAGTTCACGAGTCATGAAGGAGCCGTAATTGCCACCACTGGTTTAGAGTCATTTCATTGCAGTAAGCAGCACAGGACAGCCCTCTTCAGTCCCTGAAGCTTTATCTTGCTGTTCCTAAGAGAAGAACAATAGCAATAGTACTTAGACTTAGACTCCAACCGACCGGTGCACTCCCACAGGGCAGGCCTCCTCAGGATACCACCGCCAGGTCGTTGCTGCCTGACGGCCCCGAGGGTTCAGGCCTTCTCTGTGGCTGCGCCCTCCCTGTGGAATGAACTCCCCCCTGAGATTCGGACCATTACTGACC
>JAEANM010004244.1:0-21093 GCA_017656035.1 Myanophis thanlyinensis
ATTATATGGTATAGTGATGATTTTTATTATTATTATTTACTTGTAATAAGAAAACTGAATAAAATATATTTGTGAAAAAAAACAAAAAACAGGTATATATATGTGTTCTTGCCTGCATGTCACCATAATTGCAAAGGGCAGAAGCCACATAGGCTCATTTATTCAGAGTATGTCTGGAACTGATTATACCCATGCACATTCATTGACTTCCATGTTTCTGAACAGCGTATCATCTCAGGGATATTGCATCCCAATATTTAGCAATATCATACCATCCCACATTAGAAAACAACAAGCTTTCATTGTCTGTGGTCAAGGATATTGAACAACAAACCCTCTCTATTCACCAAGATAATGTGCAGCAGAAGGGGACATTTAGGCACAGATCCTTGGCCACACCTCCTTTGCCCCCAGCCACCCGCCTCAGACCATTTACATACATCTCTCCTTCTCTGCTGGCCCTCCCCTGGCCATTCTCCACAGCCAATGGGCCCTTCACCCTCCGCCCCTTGCCCTTCATCCCTGCCCATTCACCCAGACACTGTTGACCTGGGCTTTTGGCTGAACAGGACAAATAGCCCTCAGCCAATCAGGTGGCAGGCAGAAGCAATGGTGTTGTGGGGACAGCATGCAATGCAAAACTTTTTAAAAAAGTACTGTAGCTTCTCTGCAATTTTGGGGGCCTTACAGATTTGTCATCAGGACTAGAGGGGGAGGGAGTAGCAGTCGTTGGGTACTGGGGGTAGGTAGACAGGCGAGAGAGTGTGGAGGGACCAGAAAGGTAGGGAACGGTGTCTCAAGGGGGCTTCACAAAGACAGCTTGGCTTTCAATGCAATCAGCTCCAATGAAAAGAGGACAAACAAGGCCGACAAGGCTTCTGACATTGTAGCGAGCAGGGGTATGTACAGGCAAACACCAAGGCTTGGCGCAGCTTCTGGGATTGCAGGGGGCAGGCGAACAGAGGTGGCAGATGGCTTGGGAGAGCCCTGCCATTGCCATTCCAGCCTGACACTTAACAGGCAGCGTGGCAGCTCCCAAGCCACATGCCACATCTGTTCGCCTGCCCTCTGACCCCTACACATGATCAAAATGGTTCTGAAGCAGATTCCTAATGATATTTCTAAGTTTGAAATCTTTAGTCATATCATAAACTTTCAATTTCAATCTTCTGAGATTGATGGTATCACCTGCAGCCAATACCGGTATTAGAATGAAAAGCTTCCATTGTAATGAATTTGGTTTAGGTCTAACCAATCCCAATCAACCACTGTAAGAGGAATCTGATCCTCTCCAGAGTTATATAGATCAGAAATCTCCAACCTCGGTAACTTTAAGACTTGTGGACTTCAACTCCCAGAATTCCTCAGCCAGCAAAGTCCACAAGTCTTAAAGTTGCCAAGGTTGTAGACCCCTGATATAGAGCATATTAGTTAAAAAGGAAATATTTCTTCCCCCATTCCCCAGTGATTAACTTAATATTTGATGAACCAGGAAACCTTTTCCATACTATAGCTCATTTTCAAGAAAAACTCACATCTCAACCTTCATTTATTTTGTTTTGTCCAACTCACTGCTAGTTGGACAGAAGTGAAAGAAGTTCATCACGATGACAGGCAAATTCTTGATTTGATGTGAAGTCTGCTCTCTGACCTGTGGCCATCGTCTCAGAAAGTGGGGAGGAGGAAGAGGAGTCATTTTAAGACTCATTTTTATTTTTCAATTCCCATACTTTCCCTTCCAAAATGCATGTAGATTTGCACAGTGCTTCTTAGCACTTGCAACTGGGTTCAGGAGAAAGCAATTCTGATGACAGCTTAGACATCAGTAATTATGTTGACCCCAGATAGACAGCAGTAACTGCCTAAGAACCAGCTGCCATGGAGGCTTTCCTTCAATTTTCTGGTGCCCAAGACTCGAGGACACTGGTCACAATGCACAATCATCTTAAAAACTTTCTTTCTCCCATGCTGTGAAAGAAATGTTTGACGTAGAGCAGAATTGAACCGCTTCTAGCGATTACTGAGTTGTTGTTGTTCAGGGAGGGTTGGTACTCTCTAGAGCCCCAAAACAATGCCACTGATATCCAGTACAAAATAGAGAATAACAATTGGATTTGGAGAGGAAAGAAAGTGGATATATTAAACTTTGAGTTGATAATAAATCAGAATATAACCCAGTTTGTCTCCTGCAGAAGAAAAGGAAAGACTTTTGTGACTTCTATTATCTTTACATAATGATCTGAACAATTCCGCTTCAGCTCTCTGATTAAATCATTATATCATTCTGCCCATTGTTGCTTTTTTATTTTGAGAAGACTTGCAAACATTCCCTGTCATGGAAATTAATATTTGTAATTAAAATAAATCACTATTTACTGTAAAATAAAGCAAATGGTAAAAATGATTACAGTTCTGCAGTCACAACAAAAGGACATATAAAAGCATAACTGAGCAACACTAGGGCACATATCTGAATCCTGATCAGAGAGAGAGAGAGAGAGAGAGAGAGAGGTTATGCTCTCTACCTGGGAATTTCATCAGAATGCAATGGACGGAAATAACCCTGGATTCCTTGTAAGGAGATCGGCAAAGAAGCATGTGGCCACATCCCTTGTGCAGGCTATGTTGCCTTTTATCCAACTGTTCCCTGGCTAAGGGCCTTTCCCTTGTCTTCCAAGGTCATTTCCACATAACATTATGTAACATCAAATATAATGAATATGTAATAAAATGAAAAAAAAATGGAAGATAGAGATATTGTATAAATATTAAGTACAATTTTTTAATGTTGATGTTCTAAGCATTATAATTATTGAACTTTATATATATATATACATACTGCATACACACACATGCATTCCATACAACATGATTGAAACTTTAATAACAAATAATTTACCTTAAAAACAAATTATTATTGTAAAACCATACATTGTTTTGATATATGCTCATCTTCCTTTTTTTTCATTTTATTACATATTCATTTTATTTGAAGATTTGCTTGTGGCAAATAAATAGATAATTTTAAATTATTTATTTTAAATAAAATAAAGTATTTATTTATGAAAAATAAATTTAATTTTGAAGAAAAGTTAAATAATAATGCTTTAAAACATCAGTATTCAAAATTGTACTTAATATTTATACAATAACCTTTTTTTCCCTTTTTACTTATTTACATTTACTACTCTGGCAATTACATAATACAATATTAAAAATTTCAGCATATTATATAAATATCATTGTATTGAAATAACATACTGTACAGTACTTAAATTGAGAAGATGGCTCAATTAGTGGTCTACATGACTAGAGTTAATAATATGTTAGAGGTTGAATTTATTTTATATTAACATTTTACGGATATATTTTTAGTTTCTACAAATGTTGCTCACTCATTTATTATCTTACATATCTTTTTCTGATTTTACTAGGACTATTATGTTTTTGATTGTACTTTATTATATCTTCTGGCTGTTGTATCTATATCTACATCTAGAATATCACTATCCCAGATGCCCAGATTTAAAACATTCCTGGGGCTTTCAAAGCCTAATCTCTGCAATGGATGGAGCTTCTTTAACTAAATTGATTTAAAATGGAGACCTAATGAGACCAAACCCACTGGAAAGAAAATTAGCTTTAAACAGAAATTGAGCAGGTAATATCAAATTCTAGCATCTTTAGAGACCATGCCATTCTCTTAAAAGTAGAAATTGATTCTTAATATATACTGGGACTTCCAGAATATAACTCAAAGAAACTTAGAAGATACCACTTCAATGATATTGAGTTTAATAAAAGTAGACTTGGATACCATAAAGAAGCTGGAAAAAAAAAGAAGCTGAGATATTACTTTGTCTACAAAGACCTGGAAAGCTTCAGAGATGAAATGTGCTCCTTTTGAATAGAAAAATCTCGGGATAGTTAAGGAATAGCAGTCATATAAGAAAAGAGGTTGTCTCTAAGACATTGAGACCTCAAATAGCACTCTAAGCTAAGTATCTACACAAGTGCATTCTTATTAATTTGCCAGTTAAGTATTTTGTATGTAGTGATTTTATAATATTAGAACTTAGGTTTTCTGATAGTTTATAACATTTTTCTTGAAGGCAAAAAGAGGCCAACAACCTTAATGACCTTCTCATTCCAAACTGGAAGAGGGATATGATTACAGCATCATTTGCCCACAAAGGATCTGGAACCATTTCATCTGCTGATACAGGAGAGAGAAATCACGTGAGCCCAGATCATTGAATTAATATGCAATTTGAAAAGTGTTGGGGCTAAAATACACCCTTGCTTCACTTCTGTCTGCATGAGAACAATAGTAGAAAGATGTCGTTCATCTAACTCTCAGAACTAGAATAAAGAAATTCCTTCCCAGATACACCACACTGCATAACATTTTGGCTTTTTACTGTCACTGTAGATTCTTCTATTTGATTTCAATGTTCCAGATCTGAATATATGTAGCTGTCAAAAAGCTATCAAAAAATCTTTTGTGAAAGAAGTTTTGAGGATGAATACATTTGTGTATTTCTTCACATGATAAACATGGTCATATTTATACTCTCACATGGCATACTTTTAAATAAAATTTGCTTCTATGGTTTTGTTTGTTCTGTTTACTTGCGCAGTTATGCTTTTTTAAAGTAATGTTTTGTTCAAATAGTTTTTAAAAACAAAAATAAAAATATAAATTAGGACTTAGTGTTAGGGAGAGGATGAGAAACCTTCAAAACTGATGCCCAAATCAAGCTATGGAACTTTAATGTGCTACAGATTCTGTAATGTAAACTTCATATCTAATAGCAAGCTATAGATCCATTCCAGAATAACTGAATCCCAATATCTACATAGACCAACTTTCCCAACCTGGTGCCTTCCAAGTGGCTAATAGCAATGAATTATGGAATTTGTAGTTTAATATATCTGGAGAATTCTTGGGAAAAGCCAACCTAATCAGCTATCTTCTGTAACAGAATTTGGAAAACTGTGAATTTTCTTTGTAAGGATAGGAGAGGCTTGGACAAGTCTATATGTTAGTGACTCCAGAATAGATTTGCTTGAATCTTCATGTTCTTTCTGATTCTTTCTTTGCAACTTTGAGCAGTAATTGGACAAAGCATTTTGATCCAACAGATCATTTCAAATAGTCAAAAAAAGCACCAATTCCTCAAGTACTTTATTAAATAATTCAATGGGAAGTATGGGAAACCGCGAATCCTATAGGTTGATTCAGCTTCTAAGATAGTCCACCATTTATAGCTTTTGTATTATAGCATGAACATGTCATAGTTAAAATCTAGAGAGATTCCTTAGGCCAGGCATGTCCAAAGTCTGGCCTGAGGGCCAATTATGGCCCATTTCCAAATTTCGAGTGGCCCATAGCCTCTTCTCCCTGCCGGCTCAGCCTGTCACTCATCCCAATGGCCGGCGTTTTTCCTTTCACCACACAGAGGTTCCCGCAGCTGTCCCCTGCTGCTTCCTGCTCCACAGCTCTCTGGCACAAGGCTGGTGGTTATATTTCACCAGAAGATGGCAGTAGACCAAGTCAGCACTCTCGCTGTGTGACCCTTGTGACACAAGGCTTGTGTGCCCATTTCTAAAATGGTGACTGTAACTAAAAAAAGGAAAGTTGTTGCGAGGGCTGCCGCTTCCAGGACAAGTAGAAATTGGAGTATTTTTTCATTGAAATACGAAACAACTGTGTCTGCCTAATTTGCCAAGAGTCTGTGACTGTTTTCAAGGAATTCAATATCAAGAGGCACTACCAGACAAAACATGCTAACTACAACAAGTTAACTGGGAATGAACACAGCAAAAAATTGAAGGAACTGGAAGCTGCTTTAACGGCACAGCAGCGCTTGGTCACAAGAGCCTGTGAGTCAAATGAAAATGCCACAAAAGCAAGCTACAAGGTGGCAACACTGATTGCCAAGCACGGCAAACATTTTACTGAGGGTGAATTTATTAAAGACTGTGTGATGAAAATGGTGGAAAAAATTTGTCCTGAGAAGAAACAAGAGTTTGCCAATGTTTGCCTGGCTCGTATCACTGTGGTATGGAGAATTTAAGATGTTTCATCTGATATTAAGAGACACTTAGAGGCAAAAGGAGTGGACTTTGACTTTTTTTCGTTAGCTTGCGACAAAAGCACAGATACATCTGACACTGCTCAGTTATTGATTTTTTTGAGAGGAGTAGACAATGACATGAACGTAAGTGAAGAGCTACTTGATCTTCAGAGCCTTAAGGACCAAACAAGAGGAACAGATTTATTTGTTTCTGTTTGTTCCGCCGTAGATGACATGAAACTACCATGGAATAAAGTCACTGGGATCATTACGGATGGCACACCTGCCATGGCTGGCGAGTGAAGTAGATTATCAATCCTAGTCTGTAACAAAGTCAGCGAAGAAGGAGACAAAGCTATAAAACTCCACTGTATTATTCATCAACAAGTTCTCTGTGCCAAACATCTGAAATATGATCATGTTATGAAACTGGTGATTAAGGCTATTAATTATATTCAATCCAAAGCCCTGTGCCACCGCCAGTTTCAACAGTTTCTATTTGACATCCAGGCTGCATACAGAGATGTTGTGTATTACAACGAGGTAAGATAGTTCAGTTGGGGTCTGCACTGCAGCGCTTCTACTCTCTTAGGGAGGAAATCGAGCAATTCTTGGCAAAAAAAGGGACAGCCGATGCTAGAGCTATCTGATCCTGGTTAGCTGGCTGATTTTGGATTTTTAGTTGACATAACACGACATCTGAACGTGCTGAAAATAAGCCTTCAGGGGCAAAATGCAGTGGTAAGCCAACCGTATTCACATATCAAAGCCTTTGGGACCAAGCTGCTACTTTTCCAAATGCACCTGTCACAAATGCAGCCCAATACCACATATTTCCCATCGCTGCAGGAAATAATGACCAGTTTTCCACAGAACAATGTCAGTGAGCAAATAAGGAGATATGAAGCAGACATCTCAGTTTCAGTAGCACTTTCGGGATTTTGCAGCTATTGAAAAGGAGATCACGTGTTTTTCTTCTCCTTTCTCTGTGTACCCTGATGACGCTCCAGACTACCTACAGCTGGAGCTCATTGAGCTGCAGTGTGGCGCCCAGTGTTGCAGTCGGCACCAGCAGCTCCCTCTTGTCAACTTTTACTGCCAGCTGGATAAAGACAGGTTCCAAGAGAGTCGAACATTTGCTAAGAAAATGCTGAGCTGGTTTGGTTCGATATACTTGTGCAAGAAGACATTCTCGATTATGAAAATTAACAAGAACTGTGTGAGGACGAGACTAAGTGACTTTCACCTGTATGACATCTTGCACATCAAAATTACTGTTTTTGAGCCAGACCTGGCCTATATAATGCAGTCAAGATCTCAGTATCACCCTTCATATTAGTGCAGTTAAGTTATTTATTTAGTCTTTCATAAAATAATTCATTTGTATTTAATGTTAATGGTTCAAAGAATGTCAGGCTGAATGGTCAACCCCTACCCATTTTCACTTCACCAAATCTGGCTCTCCTTGCAAAAAGTTTGGACACCCCTGCCTTTGAATATGATCATTTGAATATGATCATTTGAATATGAGCCACATACAGTATGAATACGACCACACCTGGGATACTGCAACCAATTTTGGTCACCATACTACAAAAAAGATATTGAGACTTTGGAAAAAGTTCAGAAAATTGGAACTGAGATGATCAAAGGTCTGGAAACTAAACCATATGAAAAATGGCTGCAGCATTTGGGTTTGGCTAGTCTAAAGAAAAGAAAAATTAGGGATGATAGGATAGCAGTATATCAGTATTTAAGGTACTGCAACAAAGAAGAGGGGTCAAATTATTCTCCAAAGCACCAGAGGGCAGGACAAGAAATAATGGTTGGAAATTGATCAAAGAGAGAAGCAATCTGAAATTAAGGAGAAACTTCCTAACAGTAAGGACAATTAACCAGTGGAACAGCTTGCCTTCAGAAATCGTGGGCGCTCCATCACTGGACAGTCACTTGTCTGAGATTGTATAGGTTCTCCTGCTTGAGCACGGGGCTGGACTAGAAGACCTCCAAGGTCCCTTCCAGCTCTATTCTATTCTACAATTACTATTGCCATAGTCAGCATGACTGGGGATCACTGAGGTCATAGGTAGAAACATCTAGATTAGTGTTTCTCAACCTTGGCAATTTTAAGATATGTGGATATCAGCTGCCAGGATTCCACAGCAAACAGGCTACAAAATGGATCCAAACTTAATAGTAGACAACAGGAGTGGTTTTAAAGATGGAATGGAAATTATTTGTAGACCACTGTTCCCATGCTAAACCTTAACATTGCAAACAGGTCAGAAATGTTGGCTTCTCTAGTGATGTTACAGAGCCACAGGACGTTCTTCTATAACTCTTCTGAAAATAGCGAGGCTTAGCTGCAACCTCCAACCTTCAAATAGTGCTATGCCGGCTTATAGTTTAGCATGGTGAACTAAGTCGTTCTGTCTTACTGGGAGTATGCAGCATATAAATATGATAAACAGGTAATTAAACATTACACTTTAGCACCATGTACGGTCCAAGCAAACATCTCTGAAACCGGACTACTTGTGCCTACTGAGAGGCAAGGTGTTGTCTCTTTAAATCTGTTCTCTGCATCTATCCCTCTCCATGGCCAAAGTGCTGCCCTCATTTCAATCTTGGCTAGTAGGAGGCTGAGCCCCAAAGGTAGAAGATGATGGCCAAATCTTCTAATGGAGCTTGACAGCAGTGGGATTCAAAGCACAACACAGCATCAAAAAGGCAGTAAATAAGATATCATCACCCTGCAATCAGCCGCTTCTTTTAAAGAGCCGAACCATAAAATAAACTTTTTGGTTGGGATAAGTGCCAGGGATGGAGAAGTTCAAGCAAGTAATTAAAGAGCAATGGGGAAGATGGAACTCTGGGGGTGGTGCACATATTTCACTGCAGAAAAGACAAACAACGGAAGAACAAAAGTGCAGGAGACAAATCTCTTTTTTAAGTCTCTAAAGAAAAGCATATGCAGCACAGCAAAGCCCCAAAAGGAACGGATAGTAGAGACCTTCTTTACTTTGCAGTTCTGCTCATGATGTTTAGAACTTCATCAGTGGAGTTAATAACACATTGGAAAGAGCTCAGAAGCTGAAACTTTTAATTATGAATTGGAAATAATTTGAATTGGAAATCGATGTTTTTAACAACAGTTTGAGCCACAGAATCTATATGCTCTAGCTTGTTGGGCTGTCTTGCTTGTTTTGATTTTAGATCTCAACGTTCATAATGACATTAGATCTCAACATTCATAAGCCATTATTGTTACATTAAACAACACAAAGTAATTGTAGATAAAAAGTGGGAAGCAGTGATGTCACTAAAATATCATTGAGTGAGCTGACATTTAAGACACAAGACGACACTTGTTGAATTAGATCAAAGATTTGGCTAAACTATCATTTCATTCCCCTCAAAGTCATTCAGATAATGTTAGGAAACTCAAAAACAAGGTATTCACAAGCCAGTACTGTATCAGAAAAAACACCAAACCTATTCAAGGAAATTTAAGGGGCAATAGTATGGGTCACCCCATGGTTTCTTTTAGTGTCCTCCAATCTTACTCCCCATTCAATATCAGTTGCATGCAGGTTGATCGTTTTCAGTGATTAGGAAAGCCAGTCATCTTGAATGTTGTTGTTGGCTAAATGTAATCTCAGCCTATTGGTGGGCCCTTCTTTTCTGCAGTGTGTCAGTTCTATCTATTATGTTCCTCTGTCCCTCCTCATAATAATAAAATATATTTGGATTAAAAATGAGAAGCCCTTGTCTCTTAATAAGGTGGAATTTGAAGTATTACAGAATTGGTGCATACATCTTAGAGTTAAAATGGAATTGCAAAGAGAAGCAGTAGGCTACTTTAATGGTGGCGAGGGTCAGAATCTGGAGATACACCTCCTGGCTGGCCATATTTTTATTTTATTTTAGCAATACTTTATTGCTAACTAGCAGTAAAAATAGCTTGTAAATATGCTCATGTTGAGCAGAAAGCAGAAAGACCATGCTTAGACTCAGAACATATGGATGGAGATTGAAGCCTGAGCATACATAATTTAGATGTAGAGTTAATTTCCTTCAACCAAATGTTTTTCAGATTTATTGGACTCTAATTCCCATTATCACAGCCAGTATGGGTCGGAGGCTACTAAGACCAGATGGTTAAGAAACCAGACAAACAAAGCTAATTTACTGGAGGGTCATAACACAAAATCAGGTCCTCCTGAGTGACCTGATATCTAGGCAATGGTAGCATGGCTGAATAGCTTAGCCCCATCTTGATCTACAGCTTTCTTAAAGAGTAAGATTATAGGTATGACAGTGTGGTCCAATATCATCCAGTTAAAATGGAACTACAGATATGCACAGTGCATACTTAGGACACTCGAGGCCAAGGTTTGAACTCCTGTTTTATGGAAACATTACCACGTTAGAATGCACACTGATGCCTGCAAAGCTCTGGCTGCAATTGTCATGCCCCATTGGAATCAGAATCTGCGGGGGAGGATGAGCTGGAGCCAGCAGAGATAGAGAGGATGACTCAGTTGGCCTTGGGGAAAACTGGGGAAGGGCAGAGTCAGCCTGGGCAAGGTTTGTCTGAAGTAGTAGGACCTGCAGACAGGGAAAGATCAGGAGACGAGCAAGGATTACCCCCCTCCTGATCCAAGAAGACATGGGGAGGTGTGACCAACACAGATCGAGCTGGCTACTCAGGGAGAAGAGTGTTCAGCCCCCTTTCACAAGGCACACCTGGAGACTGAGATATGGAGGTGCCAGTGGGAGGGGCATTTGTTGGGAACAAACGGAGTCAGTGGAGCCTCGTGTGAAATTTCCAACGCCTTGGAGTTTGCTGTGACCTGTTTTGTGGGGCTTGCCTGCTTCACCAAAACTCTGGCTACTGTGGGGCTAGCTGGCTTGTTGGACTGCTGGCCCTGTTTGCTATGTGGCTAATCTTGCTCATTAGACAATTTGTAACCAGAGGCTTCTGAATAGGAGAGCTTTGCTCAAGAACTGATATTGACTGTGGGAATGATTTGGGAGCAGTTGGAGCAATAAAGGGAAGTTGGACTGGTTCTCTGGTTGTGTTGCCTTTGTTTCATGCCCTGGGTCATCACAAATTTGGGGTCTGGACTGGCAGAGAAGGGATCCCAGGAACAAAGAGAATGTCTGATGGTATTACTGTATTTGAGCATAGCTTAGGACTTGCTCATAGTTCAGATGGATTGAAAAAGCAGGATAACTGAATCTTCTTCTCAGCATCTATGAAGCATCTGGTGAAGAAGATTCCCTTCCCAGCAAACTCATAAGACACCCCTAAAACCCCATCTCCATAATTCTATGCCAGGATGCCTTTTATACTTCAGTACATGTTTCTCTTGCTGCCCACTTTTAGCTTCTAGCAATTTAAGGTAATTGGGACACCCAGTGCATTAGGACAGATGCCTTGAGCATTCTAGTTAAAAGCTGCTGATGTTCATATCTTCCAGGAATTTCACTTCAGTCTTTTAAAAATTAGCTTATATGGCTGGCCAAAGTTATATCCATTTCCTTTTGGATAGCTTGCCATAAAATTACATACTTCTTTCTATTCCACAACATGGTTTCTAAGAGCTGCTATACACAATGGGTGGGCTTGAGTGGTGTACCATCAGACACTACCACTACAAGCAAAGGATTATGAAATTTCTTCTAACGGTTCCCATATTACAAACAAAATCTGTTCCATTAACTTGTACATCAGGTTTAGTAAAGTTTCCTCCTCTTTATCATAAGCTCCTCTTTATTACAAGCAGGTAAAACTATTCTAATACTAAAAATAGTTTTGCATTGATAATCTACATCCTAATTTCCAGAGTGAAAGAAAAAAAAACAGCACTCGGTGCTATGGGTTTCTCTTCTACTGTACGCACATGATAACATTGGTGAAGGCAGAAGTTGAGATTCTCTTCTTGGTAGTTCTTCACTGAACAACCATGAAAGGGCATTTTTAGTTTGCCTCTAGAAACATGTTATTCTTAAATGTCCTCCTCTGGGAATTACTGTAGTCACTGGGTAAATCACCAAACTTTAAGTAGTTTATATGCCTGTGATGCTTCAAAAACAGTTTGGAGAAGTATTTTGGCTCTCACCTGAGCTCAGCACCTCTCTATTATAAAAGCAGTAAAAACAATGTATTCAAATGGTTAGTATTTATCAGTTGAAAGATTAATATTTAGTGATGGGCAAAAAAAGAGAAACAAAAATATTTAAATTTTCTTCAAGTGACTCATTTCCAAGATTAAACAAAATGATGATTCACAAAACACCAAGAAACACACAGAATTTTTTGTTTGTTTTACAATCTCACGTTTCACATAATGATTTTACCCAGAGTTACCTGGAAGTTTCGGACTTAGGCTCAAAATGCCCTCTTTATTTGATTGCTATTGATTCACATGTAAAGGGATTCTCTCAAGGATTCACAACATTTCAAATTTCAAATTCAAATTTTATTTGTCACGTACACAGCCATACACAGTATGGTGTGTAGTGAAATGCTTAGGCGATCGTCCTTGACCTTAGGATATTAGGAAAGTAAGGAGAGTAGACTGTAGAAAGTATGGAGAGTAGGTTGGATAGAGGGGAAAAGGAATAAAGGATAGAGGATAATACAGTGACAGATATAATACAGAATACAAAATGCAATCACTAATACAGTGACAAAACACAGTGTCCATTGGCTTCAAGGTCCATTTCATGTGCAGTGGTTTAGAGATCGAACTGCTTGTGGGAAGAAGCACCTTTTCAGTCTTTGTTTTGGCTTTCAGGGAGCAGAAGTGCTTTCCTGACCTCATCATGGAGAACAGTCCATTGATGGGACAGCTGTGGACTTTCGCTATCTTCCTGGCTGTGGACAGGCATCGTTTGTTGTAGATGGTGTGCAGTTCAGGGAGCTTGGTGCAAGTGATACACTCAGCTTGAGTGCACCACCCTCTGTAGGGCTCGTCTGACCTGAGAGCTGTTGGTGCTGTTCCCAAACTAGATTGTGATGTTGCCCATCAGGATGCTTTCTATGGTGCACAAGTAGAAGTTCCTGGGTACTTTGGGGGGCAGTTTAAAGACTCTCAGACATCTGAGGTGGTAGAAATGCTGCCGAGCCTTTTTCACTGTGGTGTTGATATGGCAGAACCATGATAGGTTCTGCATGATATGGACATCAAATTATTTGAAACTGTCCACTCTCTCTACTGGGCTCCCATTTATGATAGGGGTCTCATACTTTCTCTTCTTTTTTGTGCTGAAGTCCATTATCAACTCCTTTGTTTTGCTGACATTGAGGTGGAGGTTGTTCTTCTGGCACCAGTTCTCCAGGTTCTCAATCTCTTTCAGGCCATCTCATTGTTTTCAGAGATCAGTTCCACCACAACAGTGTTGTCAGCAAACATGGAGATACAGTGGGGTTCTTTGTCCTGCTAACTCTATAACTAGTTAGATGGTGGAGAAATAAAACACACAAACAGTGACATCAACACAGATACCACCTTTTTGTATTTAGAACCCAATGTGGGATCTAAGTAACCTAGATTTTAGGTTTTGTTTCATGACATCATTATGTGCACTTCATCATTTGTCTCCGTTACCTGTGCTGCTGAGACCTATTTTGACCAGCTACCCTTAAGATCTACCTAGATTCTACATTTAGAAAGAAAACATAATTGTACTACTCCAAGAGATTATATTAAATAATACTCAATGTCAGTTCAGAATAGTGCCCTGGCTTAGGGTTACTAGTTCTGCAAAAATGCAGAAAAAAATACAGAAAACTCCAACCTTTTGTTGCCATGATTTTTGCAACCCAGGTCTGATAATCATATACCTAGATCAGGGCTGTGAAACTTGTGGTCCGCGGGTCGGAGGCATCACATGCTGGCCCCAGCCCCACACGGTTTAACAAAGGGGAAAAACGTCCCGATGTCACATGATGTTGCTATGACATGAGTTTGACACCCCTGACCTAGATGGTTTTCAGATCTTATTGAGAAAAGCAGTCCTTGTGGGATATAGGATGTGAGTATTATAACAGACTCTGGAATGTAATTTTCTATGCCTACCAAAAATCAAAATTATTACTGGGTAAGACTGAAGTACCATATGCATATTTCAATTTTCGAAATGTTTATAAGACTATTTGATCGAACCAAATCAGGACCATGACCAGCAGAAGATACTTGGCAGCCCTTGAAAAGCTACTAAAATTATCTTCTTTGGCTTCAGCATCTTCTTATTGGAATATAACCAGACTCAGAGTAAAGGAGAAGGAGACCTAAGAGGTGATGACAACTTGGCTTCTATATTTGAAGGCCAAAATGGCTCAGCTTCTTTTTCTGTCTTAATTTTATCTTCTGTTCAAAATGTTCATGTATCCAACAAAGGAGTCAGTACTTATGAGCTTAGTAAAGCTGCTGGAGAAGGAAATAATCATTTGTAGCAATGCTAAGAAAATATTGAATCTCAGCCTGTTGAAATTAAGAATTCATTCAATGACTGATAAATACAAGATCATTTTCTGCTTTCTAATTTATTTGTTTAAAACATTGATCCCCATCTCTCTGTTGATGATCAAGGCAGCACTGAATAATGAAAGAAGAGTGTTTTTCAGCAACTTCAGAAAATTGTCCTAAGTAACAATAATGATAATGGATGGAGATGTAGGCACATTCACCGCTTCTTTTTTTCACCAGAGAGCAGGACAAAGTATAAGAAAAGTCATGAGATGGAATTGGATGTTGCTGTAGGGACAGGTGATCTTTTCCCTATAAGAGCTGCTTCATTGCAATTATATAGCAGGTCCTATTCAGCTTCTTAGTCAATGAAACTTTCTGGTTTGGCATCAATTCACTCCCCACTAAAAGCAAAAATCTATTGACAAAGGAGGAGAAGTGAAGATCTTAAGACACGTGGACTAAAAAATACTCTGCTAATATTTGGGGGCTTTTTTTCTATACCATTTGCTTATTCTTCTTGTGACAATATAAACATTTAGTCTTGGGGACGCTGTTAACAGCACTTGTCCAGAATAAAATCTGTGACCCCTCCTATCACTAAATTGTATTTGTACTCTTTTTGAGAATTAGGGAGTAGCAGTTCATTTTCTGGGGAGAATCTCCCCACCCTCATCTTCCCCTCTGCTTTCCTCCCAGGAGGCAAACAGAAAAAGGAACCTAGACCTCTAAGGACTAATCTGTGCCTGAACATTTGGCAGCCCTCAAAGCACTTTGTTAAAACTGAAATGAGCTGTCATTTTCCAGCTTCCTCCTGCCAGTGCCAAATGCTTTCTGACAGCCCATTTAAAACTCAAAGCACTTTCATTTATAACTCTGCAATAACTGCTGACCACAACAGCAAGGGGTGGGGGAACCCAAAAGTTATGTAGAAGATATCTATGCCTCCAGTCTTCTGAAAAATGTGGCACTCTGTAACAGCATTGCCAGCCTGTCTAATCCTTATTGGGTTCCTTTGTAAAAAGATAATCATGCATGACCTTCTGAATGCAATTCCTGTCTTTCACCACCACTCACTACCACTCACCCTCTCCCCAAACACTAAAGACCACAACTCAAACTAAAGTAATGTGTGTTTAAGTCTACTGAATTTGACGAAATTCAGCTGAGCCAAATTCCTTGCTGGATTGCAATTACACCCCTGAATTCAGTTGTGTTAAGATACGGCATGAATTTTGGACAAGAGAGAACCATGGATGGGACAAAGGAGAGCCTACCCAACTACCATTGTTCCCATTTCAGCTACAATATGCTATAGCACATGATAGCACATACAGTATGTCAGGGTTCCAAGTAACAGCCCTGATGAAATCAAAACTCCAAGGCCAGAGGCTTCCTCAAAGTTAAGATTTATTAGGCATGTCATATTGGCACAGCTGGTGAAAACCAAAATCTGAATCCTCCTGGATTTTTCCTACCCAATTCAAAACACAAAGTTCTTCCCCCCATTATACACAATCATCACATGCCCCAATCAGGGCACTCTCCAGAACTGGATGGCTCTCGTCCACACTTCTCCAGGTGCATGGTGAGCATGTCCTTGGTTCCCAGAAGAATTAATGCTGTTTAGGCTACAAGTTCCCCCTCAATTATCTCTACCACCACCACCACCGCCATTCCCACAGCTCTAGCCAGCCTTGTGGCAACTCTGGAGACGTTCCAAGATGGCTCCAGGGTTGACAGTATATCCTAGAGACTGCACCCATCCATCAGCTTAAAGCAACAGCTGATGGAACTCATAAAATAGGACACACAAGCAGCTTTTTAAAAAAAGAAAAGTGAAATGTTAGGACTCATCCACTGGTTATACTGGTATTTTATTTTTGATTTCTATATCTGACAATCTCAACACTGAGTGGTTTGTATCATAAAACATAAAAACAATTACAATAATACAAAATAAATATACTCATAACCAAATAAAACTATTAATACAGCCAGTAAATGGGGTCCTTAATATTCTTGGGACACCAAACCTGGGCATAAAATCAAATATTCAGTCTTGTGAAAAGCCGAAAGGCTTGGGGTCATCCTGATACCTGAAGAGAGAATATTCCAAAGGGCAGGGGCTATAGCAGAGGAGGTATGCCTCCTGGTTCAAGTCAGTCTACGTTCTGGGTATCCTACTCTGCCTCCAAAGAAGGGTCTGTCGTTTTCTTCATATCTTTTTTTGGAAGACAGAATTATCCAGGAGTTCTTTGTCTAGCTATAAGTCAACCAGTGAAATTCAAGATAAAGTTGTGAAAATACAAGGTCTACTTGTCCAAGCTCTCTGTTTGCATTCACTAAATATGATAATCAAAAATTTCGC
The DNA here is from genome assembly GCA_017656035.1 of Myanophis thanlyinensis. Taxonomy (NCBI): domain Eukaryota; kingdom Metazoa; phylum Chordata; class Lepidosauria; order Squamata; family Homalopsidae; genus Myanophis; species Myanophis thanlyinensis. The sequence goes on from JAEANM010004244.1 coordinate 16,932, forward strand.
ATTTAATTTTGGGATTCAATCATTTCTGAGCTCCAAGGGAATAAACTGAATATCACAAGAAAAGAGAAGTAAAAGAAGTCCCTTATCTACAAGATATTGTTATCTTCCACTATTTGGCAATTCAAGCAGCACTAGTTCTCTATGCCAAATATGACTTTCTTAAATTGGTGACCTACAAACATATACAGAAAAGATCCAATTGTGGAAAAGTATTTTTTAAATGAACATCTATGGAGATTCTCAGTCATCCAGGTCATGCTTGTCCCAAAGGTGCTTTTTCAAAAGGCGAAACTCAACTGGACTTTCTGGTTTTTCTTTGAAGACATTCTGTCCAAGAATCTTTGGGTCTTAATTGAATAGTTGAAGTTCCACTTCAATGTACCAAACTCAATTCCCAGTCTCTAGGATCTGTCTAGCTCAAGTCACTGAGTAATTGAGCCATCTATTCTCTACACAACCCAGGCCCTTCAGATCAATATCAATTTCATCCTTCTCCTAGAAGTGTCATGAACCTAGTCTATACATACAGAAAAACCAGGCTGTTGGGAAAGAAGAAAAGTTTAATATCTTCTTCTTATATAAGCATAGAAGGTCTGGGCTGAGGGAAATGGCCATCATTTTCCAAACATACCCACTTTTTACCGCTATCAGGGAAACTAAAAAGATCTAAAGCAGAATTGCTTTATCCAGTACTTAGTACAGTATAGAGCCCACTCATTCTCTCAATCATTATACCGAGTGCTGATTGAAGGGTACATATTGCCCCAGGCTACATTGACTGAACATTTGCATTTTATAGAATAGTTCTGAAGAAGGAGCAGTGTTGGTGACTCCCTAAGCTTTGGCATCCTACACCTACTTGTTCCTAGCCTAAACTTTGGCAGATTCCAGGTCTTTACTTCCTGTTCTTGTGCCTCTCAGCCTGGAATCTTTCTTATTTGCCTGTCTTTCTACCATTGCTAATCTAATGTTACAGGAGATGAGCAGTGAAGAATTACGGTTCACAGAGACAATAGTGGAGAGAACATGTGTGCATGTAAGAGTCTCTGCAGGCATAAACGTCCCCATATGACCTTGGACTTTGTGACTTGGCCATGAATTCATTTAACTTAACCTATCTCACAAAATTATTGCCATGAGGAGAGTGTGCAGGGAGACCGACCTGCTCTATAATTGGATGCCTAGATAGTAAATGGTCTACATTTAAGGCAAATACATTTTTACAATGCACAGGCATTAGACCAAAAAGACTTTTCAACATCTACTTTTTAGATATAGTAATGCTATGTATTTGAGTACTTCTGTTTTAAGGCTACATCAATATAAATGTAATGAACTGTGACCTTCACTTCACTGGATTCCATTAGAAGCTCCCCAGAGTACATACCGCACTGGAAATGAGTATGGCCTAGCTTTCAGGAACAGCTGGAGTGAGAAGGAACATTCTTTTGAAGTTCAATTTTTAATTCATTGTAAACATTCCCCTTACTTCCAGGTACTCTTGTGTAATAATCCATCTTGCTAATATATCACTTGTTAGCAATCCTAGAAACTTTAGGTGTTTTTTCCTCTTTTTCTGCTAATGCACCACAGTGAGTTTATGAGTCTTAGTAGCCTCCAAACATAGTACACTTTCTATTCCAAAAATTTCCAGCAACCATATACAACACACCTGAAAGATGTCAGGTTGGAGAACAGAAGTATTAACCTGTTCTCTGCATTAGAAAAGATGGCTGATGGTAAAGATCCTGGTCACTCAGAGAGAATACTGAAATAGTTTGAAATGTTATACTACCTGCCATCAAGCATATCAAAAAAGCAATGATTTGCAAGTCATATGGCTTCCTTTCCCTACTCCTACTCTTCCTTCTACATTTGAACTAAAATTCCAACTCATGTAGTTGAAATAAATTATGCTGTAAAATGACATAAGGGTTAGAGTCAGAAGATATCAACATCTATATTTACATGCACTCTTACCATATTGTGAAAGAAAGTGTGATGTATGTTTAAGGTAGCACGCTAGAAACCAGGATGCTCATCTAGTCCCTGCTTAGGCATGCAAGCTGGCTGGGTGACTAGGCCAGTCGTGCTCGCTGCCACAAAGAATGGGGTGGTGGGGGGATGTTTCAACCTATTTTCCAAAGGACCAGGACAAGAAGCAGAAGATGGAAACTAATCAAGGAGAGAAGCAACCTAGAACTAAGAAGAAACTTCCTAACAGTGAGAACAATTAAATAAGTGAAACTGCTTTCTTTCAGAAGTAGGTGCTTCATCACTGGACACTTTTAAAAAGAGATTGAATGGTCACTTGTCTGAAAAGGTATAGGGTCTCCTGCTTGAGCAGGAGGTTGGAATAGAAGACCTTCAAGGTTCCTTCCAACTTTATTATGCTGTATGTGGATAGAATTGAAAAATAAATCATGAAGAAAGACAGTGACAAACTATTTCAGGATTGTTGCCTAGAAAAAATGCAAAGGTCTCAGTTTGGCCATATCATGTAGATGAATTTACTAGAGACAGTAATTTGGACAGTTTGGAAGAGTTAGCAGCAACAGGAAACCAGGCTGCCAAAGAACACAGTGGCTAGACACCATCAAAGCTGACAACAGCCAGAGCATAGAAATATACAAAGAAGTAGTGCAAGATTGGAAGATGTGGAGAGACTTGGCCCATAGTTATCAAGAGTCAAACACGACTGAATGGATTACATTATCATTATCATCTCCATGAACTCAGCAAGGAGTTGAATCACCCATTTCTGAAAGAAAGCCATTTCACTTATTTAATTGTTCTCACTGTTAGGAAGTTTCTTCTTAGTTCTAGGTTGCTTGTCTACTTGATTAGTTTCCACCTGTTGCTTCTTGTCCTACTCTCAGGTGCTTTGGAGAATAGGTTGAAACCCCCCCTTCTTTGTGATAGCCCCTCAAATATTGGAACACTGCTATAATGTCACCCCTAGTCCCTTTTTTCTCTGGATTACTATCCCAAATCCTGCAACAGTTGTTCATATATTTTAGTCTCTCTGCCTTTAATCATCTTAGTTGCTCTTCTCTGCCCTCTTTCCAAAGTCTCAAATCTTTTTTATAACATAACCAAAACTTGATCCAGTATTCCACATATCATCTTACTAAGGCTTTGTATAATGGTGGTACTAATACTTCACTTGATCTTGACTCTATCTCTGACTCTATAACTTTTTTTGGCTACAGCCGCAGACTACAGGTACTACAGGTGTAACTCTGCTCTTCTTTTTCTACATCAGCGATTGTCAGCTAGGAACTACCATCAAACTAGATGCTGAAGTAATTGTCCAAATGAAATCTCTTTCTGTATAATGTCCATGCAAGTGACATATTGAAAATGATGCAATTAACTGAGCAGTAATTTTACCCTACAAACATATTGCAGTAAGCAAGACTTTGTGTTGTTGTTAGTTGCGAAGTTGTGTCCGACCCATCGCGACCCTATGGAAAACATTCCTCCAGGCCTTCTTGTCCTCTATCATCCCCCAAAGTCCATTTAAGCTCACGCCGACTGCTTCAGTGACTCCATCCCTTCTTCTTTTGCTCTCAGTCGTTCCCAGCATTAGGCTCTTCTCCAGTGAGTCCTTCCTTCTCATTAGATGGCCAAAGTATTTGAGTTTCATCTTCAGGATCTGGCCTTCTAAAGAGCAGTCGGGGTTGATCTCTAGGACTGACTGGTTTGGTCGCCTTGCAGTCCAAGGGACTCGCAGGAGTCTTCTCCAGCACCATAGTTCAAAGGCCTCAATTCTTTGGCGCTCAGTCTTCCTTATGGTCCAACTTTTACAGCCATGTATTACAACTGGGCAAACCATAGCCTTGACAATACACACTTTTGTTGGCACGGTGATGTCTCTGCTTTTTAGTATGCTGTCTAGCTTTGCCATAGCTTTCCTCCCCAGGAGTGTCTTATAATTTCTTGGTTGTAGTGCCCATCTGCAGTGATCTTGGAGCCCAGGAAAATAAAATCTGTCACTACCTCCATTTCTTCCCAATCTATTTGCCATGAATTGAGAGGGCTGGGTCCCATGATCTTAGTTTTCTTACTGTTGAGTTTCAAGTCAGCTTTTGCACTCTCCTCCTTCACCCGCATCAAAAGGCTCTTTAGTTCCTCTTCACTTTCTGCCATTAGAGTGGTA
>JAEANM010004245.1:0-21092 GCA_017656035.1 Myanophis thanlyinensis
ATATATTTAAATCAAAGAGGAGAAACAACAATCACACGAGACATCTACATTGCTTACTACAGTGCCTACTATAAGAAATGTTGGCAACCATAGCCAAATGCAAAAATATGCTAAAACCCAAATGATATACTCACTGATAGAGCAACCCTTTTATTTTTTAACCAGACAATAATATTCTCAGTCCATCCATTGAGTAGATCATTTTTGTGGGCAAGTATGCCTGGAAATAGAGTAACTGAACTAATTGGATTAGTTCAGACTAATTAGAATAATTGAACTAATCTGCCTTGATCAGATCCCAAGAAATGAAGATCCTGAATCCATTATTGTTGAAAACAAGTAACTTTTACTGGGATATGAAACAAATGCAGAGAAAGTGAAAGCAAGGTCTGGGAAAATTGCAGGAAATTGTACATATCAAAAGAATCCCCAAAACCCTACCTCAAGGGTCTGACAAAGATCGTCCAATCCTTAGTTTTCAAAGGGTCACGAGGCATCTGCAGGTGTTAGTGACTGTTACTTCTCTGGGACAGTTGGCCTTGAGCAGGCATAAACATCATGTCTAAAATATGCAAGGGCCTCTACACACCAGCACTCTTCCACCCCCATATCTCCCAGCTCCCCCTCCCTCCTTTACTATGGTAGCCGATAAGGATAAAGCTTCAGCAGAAGAAAGTAGAAACTTGGAGGCTGACATATTTACATATTGGGAAGATTCGAAGGCAAAAAGGCCTAAATGAGCAGGCATTGCAATTTTGAATGCAGTGCATCTTCTTCAGGAGGTTGCAATGGCCTCACACCATTGCATGCTCTCAGTCATCTCTTCAGTGATTTAAATCTGAGCCACTGCACAATATCACTGTCACTTTTTACAAACAATTATTGCTTTAGTGCAACTGCAGCAAAAAAGAAGAAAAATATAAAAATGGGGGGAAAACCCTCTTTAAAAATTAATATATGGCCTCTGGCCTCTCTGACCTTGTCCCCAAAACAGCCGATCTGAGCTATCCCTCTGATGTGCTCATTCCTAATCCTGTCCATCCTGGTTACTCCTAAAGAGAACCTCAACATCCTCATCTCTGCTACCTCCATCTCTGCCTCTTGTCTTTTCTTCGCTGCTACAGTCTCTAACTCATACAGCTTCGCTGGTCTTACTACTGTTTTGAACATACGGTACAACATTAATGGTAAATAAATGGAAGTTAATTTGGCTTTTTAAGCAATATAATAAATCTTGACCACATGGAGTCATAGTATCCAGTCTTTCCTTTGCAACAGTAAAGAACCCATTCAAAGGCATTTATGCATTTGATGAAGCAATTTGGCATGCTGTAATAATACAATGTTATAATCATTAGATTACAACCAGATATGTGTATATAATTAGTTTTTCACACTAAGATCAGAGTTTTGCTGTCCAAATTGGCCTCAGGCCTTAATGGGGTACATCGTACTGGAAGTGGTTAATAAACTGATGTAAGATTACATCTCCCCCCGTGCCATCTTTTGATAATTTTAAGTCAATGTTAATGTTAATGTTTATTCTTTTAATTTGTTTCGATATTTATTAACATTTGTTCTTTTAATGTTTTATCTTGTTGCTTCTGCTTGCTTGTAAGTCACTTAGAAGTCCTGTTGAGACTGGTGGCACAGAAAATAAACAAAGAAACAAGCAATAATAATAATAACTGCCACATAGGAAAATGTTTCCCTGCCCCAGATACTTAGCGGTGATTTGTAAGTTTAACATTTCTGAATCTTATATTTACTGATGAGAATAAAAGACTCCATTGAAAAAAGAGAATGAGTAAAGATGAAAATGGCAACATTTTTGCTCAAAGGTAAAGTTAACTTTGAAGATTTGTCATTGTTTCTGAAAGTCTACTTTTTTGGCATCTATTCCTTTTTGTGATGGCTAAACAAGACATTGGTCATTTTCCCTTTTTTTGTGTGTCCAGCTATTTTTTCTTTTTTCCTTTTGTCCATATTTTCTTTTTGTTGTTGCTGCACCTTTCACTCATCTCATATTCTGTCTGCGTTGTTTTCATCTTTGTTTCTGTTGGAAGAAAGAGGAGATTGCGTGTCTGTATATAAGAATGATGTGTGAGAAAGAGAGAATGGCTGGTTGGTATATGGAATTGCAAGATCAGTTAACATTATAAATTTTATATTTGGAGGCAATTAATTAGTAGTCATTAATTCAATATTTTTTTAATATTTGTTTCCATTTGTTATATCTATAGTAGATTCTAGGTGACTTTAAACAATCCAAGGTCAATAAAAATAGTTAAAAACATAAAAACAATGCAAACAGTCAAAACAACTTCCAAACACATTAAAGCCAAGTTTTAAGGGCTTTTTGGAATTCTAGGAGAGAGGTGATGTTCACATTGGTGAGAGCTGTGGTTAGATTGCAGTATTGCAGGCTAATTGTACCAACTTCAAGAAGTTTGATTCTCACTAGCTCAAGGTTAATTCAGTCTTCTATCCTTCTGAAGTCAATAAAACAAGGACCCATTATGGGGGGCAATATTCTGACTCTGTAAACCACTTAGAGAGGGATGTAAAGCACTGTGAAGTGGCATATAAGTCTAAGAGATATTGATATTGCTATCTTTGGGGACATGTTGTTTTGGGGGAGAGATAATCAGCAAAGAAAGCACATTTCCTCAGTCCTATTAGATGGCAATGTTTAATAAATAGGATATGGAAAGCATTCATTCTGCCAGAATGTAGTGGGCAGGGAGAAACAATTAGAGATTAGTAGTCCTTCAGATATCCACAAAAGATTCCAGGCCTTGAATTGCATTCAGAAGCCAACAGGCAACTAATACATCTCATGTAGCAATGGTGACACGAGAAACAACTCTTACTATATGTGCTATGGGATTGTAGACTAGCTGCAGTTTCCAACTGGCCTTCAGGGGGCGTTCCATGGAGAGTAAAATGTAATAATCCGTTTATGATGTCACTAAGGCATAAGTAATTGTCTGAAGAGTTTACTAATAAAGGAAAGAGTACAACTGGCACCCAAAACGAACCAGTGCAAATATATCAACTGACCAAGAGAGACTAAAAGGTAAAGATACATTGTCTTGCTTTTATGGCATATGTATCTCCTGGCTGATAAGGATATGTATATGCAAACATTTGTTTAAAAGGGAATTCCCAGGAATAGATTCAGCCTGAGGTGATAAATAGGGAAGTTGAACATTGCATAAAATTTTTACTCTCCCTTAAATGTGTGTATGTATAAAAAGGTAAAAGTAAAAAATTTCCCCCGTCCAGTCATGTCCAATTCTAGGGGGCAATTCTTATCTCCATTTTTAGCTGTAAGAAGACATTTCCATGATCATGTAGTCAGCAGATCTATTGTATACACCAAGATGCACATAATGCTGTTACTTTCCCACTAAAGTGTTACCTATTTATCTACTTGCACTTGTATTGCTAGATGAGCAGGAGCTGGGCAAATAATAGGAACTCACCCATTACACAGCTATTTTCCAGCTGACAAGCTCAATGTCTTTAACCACTGTGCCCCTGTGCCCCCATCATACATATATCTGTGATTATATATTTCTACTTTTTCTTTTTTCAAAGGGATCTTTTTAAATTTAGTACTTTGTTCCTTTTAGGTAAATATATTATTATTACTATGATTACTTAAAACAAACCAAAAGGTATTTGTTTAAGTTAAAGTTACCTTTCTCATAATTTAATCCTGAAAAGTAAAAGGCTTTCAAAGTTATTTTTAGAATATCAGTTACCATGGTAAAAGCAATTTCTCGCACTATTCTCCTCACTGATTGCTTAGATGGCTAATACTGTATGCTTCAGTAATGCATCCCAATTATGCTTTTTAATAATTTTATCTTATTCATTTTATGCTTGAGATTTCTGCTTAGTTAGAAAAACAAATTTTTGTTTTGTTGCTGCACATCTAATATACTGTGTTCATCATGTAAACACAGCATTGTAGATTCTGTACACCTTGAAATCCTTCTATATATATAAAAACTATGGTATTTATTTAAAAGCAAACTTTTGATAGTGAAATCTACAAAATGACCCCAGTTCATTCACAAAGGTACTTAACCCTTGGTATAAGCTAGCCTGCCTGTTGAAATGTTTTTTCCTGGTATGATTTTCTGTATATTACTGCTCATTTGAATGTACTAATGGCCTCTAACTCTGGCAATATGATATTGAATTAAGTAGCAGTACTTCTTAATAGTCTTCCTGGTTTAATACTGCTAAGATAAGCCGTCAGCTGATAGGATTCAGATGTCTTTACAGTTAATCTTATATAACTTTTGGCCAATACAGTAGTTCTGTCTGCAAACATTTTGCTATTCTTATTTATAGAAGCCAAAGTACAAGCAGTGGGATTCTATAAAATAAATCATACTTTGGCACATTTGACAAGATTTATCCACCCAGTTAGGTACCCTAATAGCATGTAAAATGTAATTGCACACTTAGAGCTACGTTAATTCTCAAGTTCCTTCTCTTGGTTGAGCATCCTTATGAATGAACACAAGTATTTTAATATTGTTCAGCAATGTTGGCTTGCTGCCTACAAACCGAACACAAATACTTAGCTGCAAAGATGCTATTGTTATGCATTTTGTTTGCATGTTCTACATTACAAATGGGCATATAGTGACTGCTTTTATTGTTTATAGCTACTTTTCTGGAGTTATTTAATTAACTCTAAAGAGTGAGTACATTTCCAGCAATGCAATACATTTCTTGAGTTGTATTCAGTCAAGCTGTTCTAAGTACAACCATGTAAAGTTTCAACAGCAATTATAAGGCCAATTTATTGTTGGAGAAAGCAGGAAGTTTCAAGATTTTCAGGCTGCATAACATGTTTCCTGTAAACCCTGATCAAGAGGCGTAGCTCTAGTGACAGAAAATTGGTTGTGTTTGAGTGATTCTTTTTGTTTTCTTTTCCTCCTCAGTTTTCAAGGGACTTGGGAGTTTTGTGGAACAAAGTTTGAAAAAAAAAAACCTATGCTACAGCATGGAAATAACCATAAGATTTCTGGTAGCATAAAACCATGAAAGTGTATGTGTGTATTTTGTATCTATGTATACAAGTAGACTTCAACATATAATTATAGTTGAACCTCAATTTTTTGTTACTAAGCAGGACATTTGAGTGAATGGCATCCCATTTTATGACCTTTTTTATTCCAGTTGCTGAATGAATCATACAGTTGTTAAGTAAATCTGGCTTCCTCTGTTGACTGCTTGTCATAAACAGCCAAGAAAGTCACAAATGGTGATCACAGGATCCCAGCATATTGCAAGTCATAAATTCATGCCAGTTGCCAAGCATCGAAATTGCGATTGCATGTCCATGGGGCTGCTGCAATGATGTTGACTGAAAACTGGCCATAAATTACTTTTTCAATGCTGTTGTAACTTCAAATGGTTAAAAAATGAACAATTATAGGACAAGGACTACCTGTACCACATTAGAATAGAAACATACATAAATGGTGCCTCACTAAACCTGTAACAGAGCACAGATCTCTTCTGTACTATGCCAGGATATGCAAACCTTCAGAGGTTTTGTTTATTCTTCATTTTTTGCTTGTAGAAAAATAGCCAGGATACATTTCTTTTGCCAAATTTTAATCATTAATCAATTTTGATTTTAAAAAAATCCTATTTTTTTATCCTATTTTTAACAAGTTTTGGTTTGTATTTTAATTCTTGTCTGAACATAGAGATGCCAACATTTAATATAAGTCTGCAAGTGTTGTGCTTAAACCTCATATTCTTATGATACCCGCTGCTTGCTTTCCCTACTTGAAGGATGAACCTCTACATTTGGCATTTTTGAGTTACTTAAGTTCCGTGAAGATAATAGAAATTTTGGTTTCTGAAATCCAGGTTATTCCATTGAAGAACACAACAGAATTTTGTAATTGCTTTGAGTACCTTCAGAGTTCTTGGTACTTTCTTCTCAATATTCCTTGACCTTGGCATCTGTAAAACATGTTGATTTCAACTCCCAGAAATTTAAGGTCACACGTCTTAAAGTTGCTAAGAAACACTGCTCTTGTAGTTAGAAATACAATTTTATGTCAACTTAATTTCCCACCCTCAAAAAAACTGTTAAAATTCGAATTTATTTATTAAATTATACTCGCGTAGAATCAGTTTTGCATTTTATGTATTGTCAGACTGAGTTTATGAGTGCTTGGAACACCATAGACATGCTAAGAAATGCACCAACTTTTTATTCTTTTTCTCCTCACATAGAGATTGAAAGAGCTGAAACAAAGGGAATTTGCACGAAATGTGGCTTCAAAATCCTGGAAGGATGAAAAGAAGCAGGAAAAAGCTCTCAAACGACTTCATCAGCTGGCTGAGTTGCGGAAGCAGTCAGAATGGTGCGTCTTTGGAACTAATATTACATTTTAATCTTGTCTCTTTTTTCCCTGATAGTCCCAGAAGAAATCTCCATGGCTTTACTTCTACTTTATATAACACAGAGAATTTTCTTCATCCTTCATGCCAACATCCTTATTGAACAAACAATAAAATTGGAAGCCCTGCAATAATTCCTTGGCATTTGAATGTTGGACTTTTTACCCTCTTTCTAATCTCTATGAAATTACTTTAATGGTGCTGTGATGAATTTTTCAGAATAAACATTTTCAATGCCCTACATAAAGGAGAAGAAGTCTGGCTAAATATTCCCTCTCCCACAATAAATTTTGCTCTTAGAAGAGAATATGTGTTGCTCAAATTTGAACCACTGGGTCCTTGAAACTTTCTGAGCTTGTGGCTTAGTTGCAGATGTTTCATTATTAAATTGGTAACAATACCAGTTTAGTAATATAACTTCTGCAAGAAAAGCACCAAGCCGAAAGAGATCTAAAGATCCAAATGTTTTATTTATTATTTATTTTTATTTATAGCAAGATTTCTATACCGCCCCTCTCCCGAAGAACTCGGGATGGTGTACAGCCTTCTAAAAACAGATCAACAAAAGTTAAAATACTAATTAAGACAAATTAAATAAATTGGCCGAATAAAATTAGAATACCAAGAATTAAAAAATTTAAAATTTAAAAATTCAACAGTTTAAAATTTAAGACCCTTTGGGTATTAGGCCAGACCGGCTTGCTGGAATAGATGGGTTTTTAGTGCACGCCGGAATGCCCGGAGGTCCGTAATGGTCCGAATCTCTAGGGGCAATTCGTTCCATAGGGAGGGCGCAGCCACAGAGAAGGCTTGTACCCTTGGGGCTGTCAGACGACACCGTCCCGACAGTGGAACCCCGAGGAGGCCTGCCCTGTGGGAACGCACCTGTCCCTGTTTGCAGCCCCTCCAATAAATACTTTGATTTTTTTCTCTTTTAAAAATCTTTCTTGCTTTCTTATCTAGGCAAGAATTATCTCCTTAGTGATGATCACATAGCTAATCAGATTTGACTATGTGATGGTCCCAGTAAGAAGCCCAGATAGCGCATTGCTTAGGGATGGGTAATCATGTAATTCAGTTCCTTTTAATAAAGAATTTTAAGAAACATCAGATATCTTCCTAAATGGGATGGAAATAAAAACCATAACTATTTCAAATTATTTCAAATACAATTAATGTTAATATACTCTTCCAAAGAAGTAGAGAATTTTGAATGTTTCATCCTTATCCTATCTTGACACTTGTCATATTTGTGGTCCTAGATTCACAGTACTGGTCTTTACACTCTAGGAATCTTTAATAGCTACATGTGGCAAGTGGCGATAGCATGGTCCCATCCAGATGCTGAACACATCTGATTTGAATCCTGAGGATTCATGGAATCTTATTTGCTAAGATCTTATCAATTTTTACAAATTTGTTCAAAGAGACAGAAAGATTTTGAGATTTTAAAAAATTCTGATTGTTGAACAAAATCAAAATGAATCCTTTTGGAATACGTTGGGCCACCATCTTTTCTTCTTCTCTATATTCTTTATCAGAATACATGGCCATAAGTATTTCATTTCACTGAACCATGTTGGTGCAGTGATTAGAATGCAGTATTGCTGGCTAATTCTGCTGACTGCCAGCAATTCAATTCTCACTGGCTTAAGGTTGACTCAGCCTTCCATCCTTCCATGGTCAGAAAATGAGGACCCAGATTGTTGGGGGCAATAGGCTGACTCTGTAAACTGCTTAGAGAGAGATGTAAAGCACTGTGAAGCAGCATATAAGTGCTATTGCTGCTAATGCTATTTTCATTGCCCATCAAAGTAGTTCAGCTTGGTAAGAAGTAATGGATATACTGTCTAAGCAATGGGATGATATATTATTTACTTAGAAACATTTATCAAAACAATCAATTGGCCATCAGACCTCTTTTCAAAGCTGATGTTTTCCAAATGCCTTTTAATATAATTTCCAACAGTCACAGCCAATGTATCCGGGATGAGATCAAGTAGACAGAGTATGTCGTTTCACATATGTGAAGGATATATATTGGATTAATATCTATATTAATAAACTGTGATTATATTTTCATGAAAAAGTTAACTGAAGACTGTAAAAAGGTCTTCCAAGAGAAAAAAAATCTACAACAAACCAATGCTAATTATTAAGTATTGAAACAGAGACCATAATAAAAATCTGATCCATAACTTCTTCTATGTGCAAAATTTCTACAAGTATATAGCCTCTTAGTTCACTAGTATTAGAGTTATGGATGAAGCTATTCATAATACTGTAATCGAAAGCAAACCTTTGTCAGTAAAAGCAGTGAGCTTAGTAAAGTATGTAGATTTTCATAGATTTGCACATTTAATTTCTGGGCACCTCGGAACTATGCATGCCTGTAGTTCAGCTCATTGGGCTGCACATCCTATCTACTACATTAATTCAGGCTTCAATGAACCTTCACAGCATGCTATGTTCATTAACTACCTCACATGGAATGAGACCAAGGACACCATGTTTATGTTGATTGTTCAACCTGTTATTACAATTACATTCTTTCCAATGCCATATTGGGTCGTGATGGTGATGAATTCCATTTCATCATCCTAATTACCCAGGCTAATAATTTCTAACAGGGTATGCTGAAAATTAAATTCATTTTAACTTAAGTTGTTTTCATTATATTATTTATTTCTAGTGTTGCCGGATGCAGACCCATGTTTAAAAGTCCCCAGGTAGTTGTAGAACAACCACAGCAACAAGCACAAGACACTTTTCTCTTAGATCAAGAAGACAAAGCCAAGACAGCAGATGAAGCAAAAAGCTCCACCAGCCACCATTCCGAAAAGCTACAGGAACCTTTGCTAAACAAGGATCAGCTGTGCTTAGAGAGACACCATTTTCTTAAAAATCGTATATCTCCCGCATTCCCCTGCAGCGTGAATGCTTGTAACAGGACAGGGGTTTCCTTTTCCTTCTCTAAAAAAGTCCACCTGAAGCTTGAGTCATCAGCATCTGTCTTCAGTGAGAATGTGGAAGAAGCACATGACCAAATTGGGTCACCAAAGCAAAAAGTGAATCAAGCTGTTGAGGAATGCTACTCTTGCACACATATGAGTAGTAAGAGGAAAACCAATGTGCAAAAACGATCAAGCACACTTCAGGGCCAGCAAGACAGCATTGAATTATACAATCTGGCTAGAAGAAATAAACCACATAAAGAAAATAACCAAAACAGTAACAGAAAATCAGTGGAAATTCCCTTTTATAAGGACAAACAGCATTCTCTAGATTTGGAATGTGCCGGCTCTCCTGGTATAAAATCAAGACAGCTAGTCAAGACTCAGAAATCTATACAAAGTTTCATCACATCTCAGTGCCAGCCTACCAGTGCTTGTATGCAGCAAACAGCTTACAGACATAGCAACATCTTGCTAACAGAATGTGACTCTGAATTCCTAGGCCAACAATCATCTGAAGGAGGACATTCATGTGCAATACACTTTAATCCCTGTATATTTGAATGCTCTTCTGATTCTTCAAAAACTGTGGCTGCAGATAATGAAACATCAAAAAATGATGATTTGGTTCATGAAATTAAGCCTACACCATTTCCTTTTCTGCATGTATTAAGTAAAGATGGCAGCAAAGCCTTCCATTGGCCCATAGAACTTCTTTTGTTTACAAAAACAGAACCTTCTATTTCTTATGGTTGCAATCCATTATATTTTGACTTTAGACTTCCCTTATCCAATAAAGACAATGGGCAGCATGAAGTCAGTACTGACATTTCTAAAGAGTATTCAAGAACTGTGGATATAGATGAAAATCATGCCTTGGATCTTTCCAAGAAGAAGCAATTGTCCATTAGAAAAGATAACTTTTTAAAGCCAAAGAAGAACAGTGCTCTGTATCTCAAAAAGTGTCAGCCAAAATTATATAAAGAGAAAGAAAACAAAATTAGTTGTAGTACTCCAAAGTACATTTCGGATGATTTGAACAAAAATATACCTAATGTGCCTGCTCACCTTGATTGTTCACAAAGGCATTATACAATAGCAACAAGTCACCATACAGAAATGTATATGAGATCTTTAGCACAACACTTTCATAACTGTGAAACAACAGTACAGGATGAAGTTGGTGAAAATGTTTGCATTTATCCTTTGGCGTCTAGGATAAAAAAGCAAAAATGTGAAAAATGTGATTTAATGCACCCCCAAAAGCAAACCAATCTGGATTTAGTCACTTGTACAAGTAACATAAATGAAAATGGAAAAGATACGTTTCTTGGTTGTAAGTTAGACTGCCCTGATGAATGCTTGGAAAAGGAAAACAATGTGAGTTTTGCTAATGATTTTTGGAAATTCTGCCCTTTACAAAAATCCTGGTCTGACAGACAGTCTAATTATTCTGATATCTCTGTCAATAGTGAGACTAGCGACACAAATTCCTACTGTAATCATAGATCAAGCAATCATAGTAGAAGTAATTTGCCTTTTTGTTGCAAAAGGAAACAAAAGTCAATTGGAAGACAGAAATGTAAACACAAAAAGCACAACTGCCTTTCTTCTTCTGATGAAGCAGACATGGACTATTTTATCCACAAAAAAAGCCAGCAATCAGCGGATCATACTCAGAGGCATCCAATAAAATGTCAACAATATTTGAGATATGGGCACTTGCTACAAAGAGAAAGAGCAAAGCAAAGTAGAAATAGATATCCTGTCTGTAAACACAGCAGGAACAGATGTACCAGCTCCCAAGGTTCCTGCATCCATGATTCAGGAAGCAGTGAAACATCATCAAGTTCCACTCAATCTAGAAGTAGCAATTCAGGACCCTTCATGAAGGAATCAGTGCATATCTGGAACAAACACAAAAATACTATGAGAAGTGGTGAAGGAAAAAAAACCTGCTCTGCTCATTCAGAGAACCAAAATGTGAACTGTGCCCCTATGCACAAGCATGGAATTTGCTCTGTCAGCTGGTTAGAAAAGGAAGCAGCAAGACAGAAATCACTAACTGCCAAGCTACTTTTACAAAAGGTAAAATCCAAAAGAAACCAGGAGCAAATTGGAAGCACTGGCTGTTTTTCAAAGCCTTGCAGGATAGATTCCCCCTGTAATGTGCCTGGCACATCTTCCATGGAGAGTGAAACAATACTGGCTTCACAGGAGAACACACACCGTGCTGACATGAACTGTGTGTGGAATCGTGAAACTGGAGAAGTGGGAAACCACACAAACGAACGTTTGACCCTAGATAACGTTATGGGTGACACTAGCTACAGTAATTGCCTGCTCCAAGACTTAATTCAAAGAGGAACCCCCTGCCAATCCCTAAATATGGAAGCAAGCACAACAATAAAAGAGAAGACAGACCTCTTAACCGATGAAACACAACCTCTTCTGCCAAGCTGTGATCCAATGACAGGTGATTTTCCTGGTGCTTTTGTTTCTCATAGATATTCCCTTGCTCCAAATTTTACCAACACCAAAGAAGAATACGGTGCAAGGGCAGGCTTGTATCAAGCAGAAGAGGAGCTAAACTATTTCCCTGACAATGCTATGCATAAATCTAACGAAACAGAATATGAAACTGATCTTTATAATAAGTGCATCTCCCCTCCTTTATCACAACATCCTATAATATTTTCCCCTGATGAAATAGATAAATACAGGTTTCTACAGCTACAGGCCCAGCAGCACATGCAGAAACAACTTGTAGCAAAGCACCTCAAGGTCCTATCTACTACTGAGCCAGCTACATTCTCTACATCCCCAGCAGTTCAGTCTGTCCCAATCCAGCAGCACACATCTGTTGCCACCCTCCACCAGACCTTTTTGCAAAGCTTGGCTTTGTCCAGTGGGGCTCATCCACACAGCAGTAATCTAGCCCACATGCATCCATTCTCACAGGCTCATCTTGCGCCTGTATCAATTTCGCCATTTGCTTCAACCTTCCTGCCAACTCACACAGCATTGTTGTCTGGTCATCCTTTCCATTTGGTATCCGCCACTCCTATTCACCCTGTCGCCCAACTGACAATTCCATCCCTACCCCCCACTGCCTTTATTCCTGCTTGGTTCACTCCACCGCTGAATGCAACTGCAACTTCCACAATGCATTTCAATCCTTTAATTCATCCATATTTCCAGGGGCAGAAACTTCCACCTTATTCTTGAACATGGCATGCACATTGGTTCTCTGACCTGAGGGGGAAAAGTAAGTTTAAAAATATAGTTAAATAGCAAGGTCACTGTCCTGCATTCCAAAAAGCAATTTAGAATGGAAAGTCCCATTTAGTAATGTAATTGTTTTCCATATGAGAAGTCATGGTTTATATACTCCAAATATATCAAGAATGCTGAGCAAAATCAAAGTTGGGCTGACACAGCACATAAATTTGATCATTAAACTGTTGAGAAGAGAGTTGTTTGTCACAAAGCCATGTCTACTTCTTACTGCAGTCTTTTACAATTTACCACAGTCCAGATGTAATTTGACTGCAGCTTCCAAAATTCTCAAACTATTTGGAAGGTGCCTGATTAGGAAGTATTATCTGACAACTCCTTTTAAGGTTTAGCATGGTCTTTGCACTATAGTAGGTATTTCCTTTTTTAAAAATAAATATATATGTATTTTCAAAAAAGGATGCATGCAAGAATGGTTAACCTCGAAAAGCTTTTGGAGTACATAAACTCCCCATTATCCCATCATCACGCAACTGGCAGCATATAACTGATTTTAAGCAATGCAAATTTTCTTGTTTTTTAAAAAATGCAATAAAAATGAAATAAGTACCCAACTCTCCACAGGAATACAGGCTGAGAATTTTGCACTCTTCCCTCCCTCAGGGACAAGATTGCATCCATACTCTTGCATAATCATTGCTTGGAGAGTCAAATAATAATCATGAGAGGAGGAGGAGGAAGATATGTGATCCACAATCTAAAAATGGGGCCTCTTTCTCCACATGCTTGCATTTAAAAATAAATAAATAAAAGCACTGTCAGAGCAACCTTCACTGCTAATCATGAAATTGAACACACATCTAAAAGGAGCAGAGCTTTCCTTCTGAACCCTTCTGTTTAGCTTCTAAGGCCGGAAAGATTACTAAGGTGTTTTCAGGAAAGTTCTATCACTTGTGGCCTTGTATGCTGAAAGCAAAATCTAGTTTTTTTCTTGCCTGGAAAGATTCATAATCACTGAATCAAATCAGCAGCCTGTGAATATGATTACATTAGAAATGTACTTTTACATTAAGATTACCAATGTATGCACAGATTTTTTGACTAAACTACACTTTCCAATCTCTGTTGGGTTTTCCCATTCATACACACCAATTCCTAGTTTCTAATTCATACTTTAAAGGGACATACTGGAATACTTGGAACAAATTTTGTGAGGCTTGTATCTATTAAAAACCCACTGAACCATAATATATATAAATCATTACATCTGTTATTTTGGTACGCTTGCATTTCTTTTAAGTTGAGGCTGTACATATGAATATATATCCTTGAGATTATTAATTTAACTGAACTGATTTTAAAATGATGTGGTTAAGGATGTTACTATTAGAAATTACCCCAATGCACTAAAAATGGAGAACAGAAATATTTCATAGTTTTGTCCAATCAGAAAGTATTTTTCAGTACTGGTAAGATCCAAAATTAGGTAGTGCAGATTTTTAAACAGATTCAAGGCTAGTTTATGGCTTTAAAAGACAAATTTTAGTCCTTTATATTTTATAATTTTCTTTACTGAAAATATCTGTTAACGTTACTATTTGTCTAGCTTATAAATGGGAAATTTAAAAGATAAAGTGGCTGAAATGTAAAACAAATCACCTGCCACTACAATTATGTCCCTTTTCTTGTCACAATCTAATTTAACAGTTAGAAGAGTGAATGTACATTCAGCTATTCAAATTGGTTTGTGTTCTGCACAAGCTGAAAATCTAGATCCCAGTACAAAAGGCAATTCCATGCTGATCTTACCATAAGTGGGTAGAAAATAATTGCTTTGTAATGACATAATAGTGATTAGATGAAGCTAACCAATGAAGTATAATGATTTTCCTGTTAATTAAAGCAGATATATAAAATTATGAACACAGCTATTTATTATGCAGGTTTGCAAAAAAAAAAGATTTTAAAAATCATAAATATGCCATTTGATTCATTTTTCAAGTATTTCATTATTTTCAAAAATAATTTTCTGGCTAATATTCTATATAATTATTCTGTTTTTTATTCTCTGTAAAATGTTTTATATTATACAGCAGCTATGTGAATTGCACTATTGAACATCAGATGCAGCTCTTTTTTTTAGTTACCGTAATTCAAGTTTTCTTGGGGATGTAATTTTATGCAATAATGTTTTTCAATAAAAGAAATGTAATGGTATAAAGAGTGTTGGTAATACATTTTTTAAATATCATATGAAACCATGGGATAAAGATACTTCTATTTTAATTCATAGGACCAAAATGCATTTTATTTATCCAAACTGTAATGTTGATTATTAACAGTATTTCCTTTTAACAACAACAACAAAAACAACAATAATAATTATTGGAGAGAACAGAATAGAAGAAAACAAACTGGAGAAAACCATGAAATACAAAGACCTGCAAATAGAAATAAAAAGACTATGGCAAAAGAAATCAAAGTTAGCTCCAATAGCAAAGGATCTTGAAGAATCTAAAGCACCATTTCAACACTATCAACATTAACAAAGTCATCATCAGCCAATTGCAAAAGAACATCTTACATTTAGCACCATCAACTAATGACATCTACACATCCTAGATCCATTGGAGGAAAAAATGATCATTGGATAAAAATGCCAAATCAATCTAAACATTTATTTGACTGTGCACCCAACCATAATAATAACAATATGCTATTGGGAATGTGTGTTATACCTTCAACTGATGCTAATAATACAGCCAATAAAATCCAGCTCTGTATAGTTCAAATTATCATAGTATTACTTCATGCCATATTCTAATGCATAATGAAATGTAGGAGCAGCCTCCTAGAAAAACAATCCCCAGCTTGGTTGTTTTTCAGCTCTGTAGATTTCAATTGCTAGATTTGTGGGGGTGGGGAGTTCCTTTGAATAAAGGGTTTTTTTATGCCTAGTAACTGCCTGGACAGGTCCCTGCAGTTTTCTTGGCAAGATTTCAGAAATGGTATGCCATTGATTCCTTCTTAGATCCGAGTGACTGGTCCAAGGACACTCAAGGTTTGTGCCTATGGTAGGACTGCATCTCATGATCTCCTAGTTCCTAGTCTGGTGTTATAACTGCTACACAAAATTGTCTCCATCAACTCCTATAATGTTCAACTACAACATACTGTCTGGCAATTAATAGATAATATTGAGTCCATGTCAACAAATCATCTCATTCAGCAGTTTCACATACAATAGATGTTAAACAGAAGCAGAAAGAATATAGAACCTTGAGGAACTCCATAAGGAGGGGTCTAAGACCAGATCTCTTTCCATTCAAATACCAACCAAAGCTGACCCCAAATGTAGAAGGAGAATCACTGGAACGTACTGTCTCTCCTTCTTAATTTCTGAACCAATTTAGAAGGACACTGGAGATATCAAGGAGAACTAGAATGGATGGACAGTTCTGCCAAAGGTAATCTACATATAAATATCTTCTTGATGCTGTATGCCAGTCTGAAAGGATCCAGATAATCTGTTTTTTTTTTTCAGGCATTTTAAAGCAACCAACTTCTCAACTTCTAAAAAAGAAGGGTTGGAAATACAGTGAAAATTGTATAACACTAACAGATCCAGGGATAAGCTTCTTGAACAAAGGACAAATCAACCACTTCTTTATAATCTGGAGAATCCCATCTTCCTCCCCCACACGGTTGCATTCATCTAACTACATGAAAGGACAATCATAAGTGACATTAATCTAACATTCACGTACTTATACTTCCATCATTGAAGACTCTGCCATTCACTTGGGACCCACAAGCTTAAACTTTTTCCTGTAATTATGCAAAACCATTCTTCAGTCAGCTCCAAAGGACTTGCAAAGCCAGAGTTCAACTCAAAATGGATGTAAACAACTTTCTCCACCAGATGCCTAAAATTGTATTTTTAGTGGCATTGCATATATATATATATATATACACACATACACATACACATACACAAGTGAATGGAAAAATATTGCTCTTATAACCACCAGGTAATCCTTATGAAATTCTTATGTAAAACTTGTACCTGTTCTCTATCAGTTTGTTTTTCAGGTTCCTTCAGGCAGACTCCAGGCATTCCTTTTGCCATTTTGTCTTCTTGAATTACTGAGGGCAAGGAAGTTCTCTGTAACTCAAAAGTATGATAGAATGAGAACTATAAATGTTAACAGTATTTAGTGTCTGTTTAACTAGTACTTGGCCAATTCATACACTCTCAAAACTCCAAGAACATTGGTAGGTAGGTATGACTATTTATCAACTATTTATCTTCAGAATTATCTGATAAACTTCATTGCTACTAAGGAACTTCCTAATCTTAAATGATAAACATTGATGTTTCATTTTAATTTCAAGAGTAAAACTGCAATTTCAAATATGCAACTTCAGTGGGGAAGCATAGACTTGCCAGAATCAAAACCCTGCTTGGTGGTTGAGAAAAAAATATTTAGAATAATTTATTATTAGTCTTTCGATTTAACAACAGTCTAATGACTTTATCAGCAAAGATTGGGATTGCTTTTCAAACATTCTATAGCCAAACTAATGATAGTAAAATGACTTTATGACTTGTATATAAAGTCATCAAAATAGAATAACAGTAAAATGTTTGTGATGTGACTATGCATACCTAAAATTATATGGCATATGAAATCAATACTGAATTTTGCTAAACCATTAAGCATTCAGTAACAAAGTGTGACAATGGGTTGTTCAAAAGCTGGGTGTGCATTTAGTATTGAAGAGAACAATTGCAATACTTTGACAGAGACCATATAAGCTTTTATGGCTCTTTCACTATATGCAATGATTTGCAGACAGTAAGAACTTCTATTTAAAAAATGTCACTTTTGCAAACCTCTTTCTGAGTGCTATTCACTAATAACTACCCTTTCTTTTGCTCCCTCCAGTTCCCTCCCTTTTTCTCCTTCTCCCTCTGCCTTCCATATCTCCCTGATAGGAAGGGAATTACTGCAGAATATGCCCCATGAACCTTGCCTTCTTGGATCTCAACAGTCAACTTTGCATAGATATCGTGTGATGCACCTCCCTCTGAGTCTTCTGCCCACCCTTCCAGCTTTATCTCTTCTTTCCCATCTGTCTTGGTTGTTGGGCATTCATCTTCTATCTGGGATTTCTCTCCTTTTCTACCACTGGGCATTCATCTTCTATCTGGGATTTCACTCCTTTTCTACCATCATATTGACTTCCTCATTCTCTTCTCCCTCCCAGGGCCAGGAAATCACAATTGCATGAGTAAACTCTCCCACAGACTTACTAGGAGGTTTCTTTCCAGTCAAAATGTCTAACACAATCTTTTCAACAATTTTCAATAGTTGCTGAAAGGGATGATGTATATTTCTCTTTCTTTTCTTGCAGGTCAGACCAACAGCATATTCTTCAACAATAAAAATAGTGAGGTCCCTTCCAGGCCTTTATATCCCAACACCTATGCTTTATATGGGGCATGACCAAAGGGAGTCCTGTTTCCATCTGCCCCATAACAATCCTGGCTAGCAATCAGATAAGTTCATAAATCGTTGTGAGAGCACAGCCGCACTCAAAGACCATATCTGGGCTTCTCCCCCTTTTTTTCTCCTTCTGCTGACTCACGACTGCACCATAGCAGCCCAGCCAGACCATTAAAATCCATAATAATTCAGAACAATTAAATATTTCATTTATAAATTGTATTTGCTTATTTTTATGCAAAAGTTTCATTGTTGTATATGCATGTCCTTAAAAAGATAACTTAGATAACCTGAGAGCAAAACTAAATAAAAGTTTCTCTTTTGAAAATATTCAAAGGAGAAAATAAAAGTAAAAAGAATGAGCTGTGTAATTCTGATGCATAGTGCCATTATATTTTGTTTGAAAATAATCTAAACTATATTCATAGCCATGCTTGAAGGAAAAATATGAGAACTGAAACAGTAAAACAGTAAGTAGCCAAACGTACATTCATAACAGAAAGCAAAGATGAATGAAGGAGGATCTACAGGAAACAATAAAGGAAGCTACTCGGGAAGGAAAATTTGTCATAAAAAAGAGACATCTTTTTAGGCTTTTCAAGAAGGCATTAGTTCTGATCTTTCACATGAGTAAAAAGTTGAACAGGAAATGGCACACAGTTGAATAGGAATAGGATCAGAGGTAAAATTCAGCAGGTTCTAGCAGGTTTGCTAGAACAGGTAGTAAATTTTCTAAGCAGTTTGGAGAACCAGGTGTTAGAAGAAATCTTTTGTTTTTTTCCACTTTACAGGGTTAATCCTGCAAGGAAAGCAGGAAAGAAACATTCTGGTGTTTCTAGCCTAATCTTTATTGCCCTGCTTACAGAAACTGCCCACCGAGTCACATGATCCCCCCAGCCAAGCCCACCCAGCCACACCCACAGAACTGGTAGTAAAAAAAATTGAATTCCACCACTGAATACGGGATACGATATCTCTGAAGAACAGGCAACACATAATTTGCCTACTGCAAAAGTTTCAAAAATAACATTTCTAATTCCCCTTCCTGCTAATCCAGGCAGAGATGCTTTTGAGTAGCAAGAGTAGCAACAACTGATTGGAATGGATTGTGAAAATCCAAAGAAGTTCAAAATCCCAAAGGTTCATTCTTATTCATCCCTCATAGAATGGAAGAGAAAGAATAATTCTGCAGGAGGGTGATTGACTGTGCCACATCACACTTGATTTCAATGGCCGTGGTCTGAATCATCTTGATAGATGATAGCTAGCACAATGTAGGGTGTACTTAATACGGATTAGAAAATACAGGTAGTTCATTTAGTGACCATTCAAAGTTACAATGGCATTGAAAAAATAGACTTATGACCATTTTTCATATAATTGTTGCAGCATCCCCATAGTCGCATGATCAAAATTCAGATGCCTGGTGCTTCATAATATTCCAAAATATCCAGAATTATTCTCATATTATTTCTAATGTGTCTTTTAGGCAGAAAGCCATTTTGTTCGGGGTGAATAAAATTATTTAAATATTTCTTCAATCTTTCTGCCAGTATTGAAGCAAAGATTTTGTAATCCAAATTCAGCAGGGATATTGGTCTATAATTTTGGATCTGTTGTGGGTTTGTGTCCTCCTTTGGGATAAGTGTAATATATGCTTATAACCATGTTTTCGGGATCTTCTGATTGAACCTTTTTTTAAAAAAATTCAGATGCCTGGTAACTGATTCACATTTATGACAATTGCAGTATCCCAGGATCATGTGATCTCTTTTTGCAACCTTCTGATAAGCGGAGTTAATGGGGAAGCCAGATTCACTTAACAACCATATTATTAACTTAACAAATGTAATGATTCACTTAACAATTGTGGTAAGAAAAGTCATAAAATGGTGCAAACTCACTTAAATGTTTCACTTAGCAATGTAAATTTTGGGCTCAATTGTGGTCATAACTTGAGCACTTCCTGTATGTCATTGTTGAAGGAATTACAAGGCTGAATTTTGTAGTGATTAAAAATGAAAACCTAGAAGGAAGGAAATGTGTTGTTCTAGTGACAAAAATCAGAAAACAGTTGGCTCATAAACATGCAGTTGGCTTCATTATCTATGAAAAATCAATACTTCTTCTACTTAAAAACAGAAAACAAGTGCATAGATGTAGAATGGGAAACATGACTTACTTCTTACAAATATTTAAAAAGGAGCCAAACAAACTGGAAGTGATAAAATAGAGCAGCAAGGATGATTGGGGAATTATAAACCAAGTACTATGAAGAGAGTGTCAATACATGAAAACAGAAGATGGGATGGAATTCAGTTCAGATCTTTATTGTCAATGCACAACATGTGTCCAGTGAAATTGAATGAGCCTCCATCGATACAATCACACAAAGCACAGAAACACAGAATACATTGTGTGATTGTACTGTACTTTGAGTGATTGAAATATAGTACTGTATTGTTTCTCACCTGAAAAAATATACAAATGAAAGCCAAGACCTATTAACCATCCTTCTGGAGTGCAGGATATAAAATATTTAGTTAGAGAAAGGCAGATCCCAAGTCAATGGTCTTAAAATTTCACAAGAAAAGTAATTTTAAGAGTGGAATCAATGTTTCAAAGAGATGGACTCTTAATAGAAAGACTTTAAACAAAGTTCTGTCTGAACTTGACCTATAGCTGATCTATATGTTCTTTCTGTCTTAAGTTGTGTCTCTTAATGGTATGTGAATAGCCAACCAACTCTGTGCATATTTATAATAAATAAATGGATGAATACCGGTACACACATACAGGTGAAACTTGAAAAATTAGAATATAATGCAAAAGTTCATTTGTTTTAGTAATGCAACTAAAGGTGAAATTAATGTATGAGATAGACTCATTACATGCAAAGCAAGATAGTTCAAGCCGTGATTTGTCATAATTGAGATGATTATGG
>JAEANM010004246.1:0-21089 GCA_017656035.1 Myanophis thanlyinensis
CTTTCTGTTCTTGTCAGAGATTTGAAATGAACATTTTGTAGAAAGTTGAGTTCAGAAATGTCAATTTTTGAACTCAACTTTCTACAAAATGTTCATTTTGTAGAAAGTTGAGTTCAGAAATGTCAATTTTTCCATTGTCAGCTCAAGCATTCTTCCGAATTCCCAATCTTTATCAGAAATTTTAATTGTAGCAAGAGTTATTCCCAAACATTTTTTCACAGAGTTTGATGGGAGGGAGAATGAAATAGTAACTTTTTCCTAATGTCAAAGCACATGCGGATCCAAGAATAAGCAATATTTATTTTATTAAATTTAACGAATAAACTGTGGTTAATTTGTGGGATAAATGCATTCCAAGTGTGACAGGTGAATTATTACTAAACCAAATGTCAAGAGATATTGTTCTCCTATTTGACAGGCCTTCACCAAGGAGGAAATCTCACTGGGCAATCTGTAATGCTTTCTTACCACGACTTCCTGCTGAGCCTCCTTTTCAGCTATACTGAACTTCATTTAATCACACACCCAAGTGCAAAGTGGATATAAAGTTTCTCATCTAAGAGTATTTCACACTCACTTTGCATAAGCATCAGTGACTGCATAAAGTGCCAGACCAACCCGCAAATATGGCCAGAGAATTTACTCTTGGAGAATCTCTTACAAATTCTACAACTGAATTAGGCTTTTAAATAGACACTAAAATTGGGGCATATTATGCTGGTAAAAGAACATTGTGTCACAAAATCAGTATTACTTTTTCACACAGTGCAAACCATAGTTCTGTTTTTCATTTTCTTGTCTATACCCCATACAGTACAAAGGGTTTTTTCCCCCCTCTTCTGGTTCCATTTTTATTTATTTATTTAAAACATTTATAAAGCTGCCCATCTCATTCCAGCGACTCTGGACGGGGCACCCACAGATTAAAACAAAAAATGAGAACATAATCTACAAAATAAACAACCCAGTTACTATTCCGTAATAAAAATATAACAACAATTGCAATATGTGCTCAGTTTTCAATCTCTAAAGAAAATTCAACCCCCCAAAAAGGCAGGCCTACCAATAAGGCTGCATTAACCTTCTAGTTTAAATTCCTGCAAGAACAGTCAAGTTTTACATCCTCGCAAAAGCTGAGTGCCAAGGGGAAGGAACATAGGGAAGAGGGACGAATGCTGTTCCATAGGGCTGGTTCTACCACAGACAGGGCATCTTTAGCACCTGTTGTGTCTTAAAACAAGCCTCACACCTGGTTCCTTGCTCCAGATTCAACTATAGTTCCCAACTCCTGATTCCAGGAGACTGTAAATGAGGAGTATGCTTCCTAACACTTTTCTTGGTCAGTATAAATCGAGATCAATATATAAGTTATTTCATGAGTTACACCAAGTCAACATAAATTATTAGCTTTTCTGAAACAGGCTATATATAAGTCCAAGCAGTCCTCAACTCACACTCATTCATTTAGTGACCAAAGTTACAACAGCACTGAAAAAAATGACCTGTGGCTATTTTTCACACCACTGTTGAAGCATCCTACTGGTTACATGATCAAAATTTAGACACTTGGTGGACATGCCTAAAAGCAAATAAATATTGGACAAAGATACGTACATGGTTGGAAAAAATGATAAAACAACACATTGATCTAAAACCTGAAATATTTTTGTTGGGCATTCTACCAGAAAAATATAGTAAGGAGAATGTATATTTGATTTTACATAAATTAACTGCAGCTAGAATTGTATTTGCACAATCCTGGAAAAGCGAAGAGATTCCCACAGAGGAGAAAGTGATTAAAAAATATTAGAATGTGCGGAAATGAACAGATTAACATTGGAAATTAAGGCAAAAGAACAAACTGAATATTATATGATATGGAATGTATTTTACCAATGGTTAGATAATAGAAATAGGAATTAGAAATATGGAATTTAATGAAGTACATTGTAGTAAAGGAGAGCTGTTAAAGGAGAAAAGCAAAAAAACTATTATTATTATAGTAAACTTTATGGAATGAATATTAATCCAATGGATATTATATTGCAAAGTATAATTATTACCAAGCAAATTGTTTACGCCCAGATGACACATTGTTTAATGGATAATGGAATTTTAAAATGTTAAAAAAAATTACAAAAAAAAATTCAGATGCTTGGCAATTGGGCCCCTATTTATGACTATTGCAGTGTTCTGGAGTCTTGCGATCACCTTTTGTGACCTTCTGACAAGCAAAGTCAATGGAGAAAGCCAGATTCATTTAACAACCGCATCACTAACTTAACAACAGCAGCAATTCACTTAACAACTGTGGCAAGAAAGGTCATAAAATGGGACAACATTGAATAATAGAATTGTTCTATTCTTTTGCTCAGCAATAGAAATTTTGGGCTCAGTTCCAGTTGTACATTGAGTGACCGTATGTGTTTTATTTACATACACAGAGCTGCAATTTATCACAAGTGGCAAAAAAAGTATGTTCTTGAATAGCTAGTATCTTTAACTGGATAGGTTATGAAAATATATATGGTAAATGTTGTTAAAAATCCTTAAATAAATGAATGGAGTCATCTCTCTGGTTCATAAAGACTTACAGAGAGCAACATCAAAAGAGCAGATGTGGCCAAGGATTATATATTGTCTGGTCTTGCTGTTCATATTTAATTGGAAGGAAGCCCCATTTAATGCAAAGTTGATTTCTGAATATACCAGATTCTACAGTCAAGCAGAACCCTTTGGCTGAAATCTCAGTACCCCTTCTTATACTCTGGAGTAGAGCAACAATGCTCAAACTGTAGGTTGGAACTACTTGGGGCCATGCAAGGAAATTTGATAAGGAGTTGCACTCACTTCCGTATCTTGACCCAGCAGCAATGACACCTACAAATGCTCCAAGCCCGTTTCTAAGATAAGTCCCAAAGATGCTTCTTCCAAAAGGCAACTGGATTTTTTTATTTTTTCTTCTTCTTTGAAAGCATTTAGCTTCTCATCCAAGAAACTTCTATAGTTCTGAACTGAAAAAGTTTCTTAGATGGGAAGTGAAACATTTTCAAAGATTAAAAACCAAGAAAGTCCAGTTGCCTTTTGGGGAAAACCCCCCATCTTTGGGACAACTATGACCTGGATGATTGAGAATCTTCATAGATATTCCCAAGATAAGAACAAAAAATCTTACCAACATACCAACGGTTTGGAAAAAAAAGAGCCACAGTATAACTAACTTTTTTGGTATTCACATCAGGGCCAGCTAAAGCCTTGTTCCTTGTGTTTTGCTTTCTCACTTTTGAAGATTTTTTGCTTAAATTCCAAGGCTGTCATTGAAAAAAAAATGAAAGTCCTTTTTGATTTATGACCCAGCTATTGTTGAAAGAATATAAACCCTGTCTGCATTATTATTATTCTATGGCAACCATAGTTGGATGATTCTAGAAGATGCTATAAATCTTTAATGAAGAAATGGCCTTAGACTTATGGCCTTGAATCAGTGTCCAAAGCTGTGATCCTAGCCATATTTCTATAGAAATAAATCCCAGTGAATCCCGAGGGACTTACTATTAGCAGACATACTCCACACACTTGAAATCAATTCCAATTTTGATTGAGGCTTGGGTGTTTGACAAAGGCCTTCTCTCCTCTCCTCAGTGATTACACTTTTTAAAACACGCATATTGATTTTATCAAAAGTATCATACCTCCAATAGAAGCTATTGTCTATAAACAGAGAGCAAACCCATATTCACTAACACTGATGATGTTACCTGTTCCGGTAATGAAACGTCTGGAAGCAACAACCATGCTGAACACCAAGGACTTCACAATATCACATCCCATTTATCACCTAGTTACTAGATGCTGCTCTATCACTACTGCTACTGCTACTGGGCAGTAATGTTTTTTCTTCTTCTTGCTGCTGCTGCTGGAATTTAGAAGAATTTGCTTCAGACAACAACTGTTGTCTTTTCAAAGAAGTGTATGCTAATTTCTACAAGCTCCTGGTCATAACTTTATTTTCGTGTGTTGAGTAGAAGCACATATCTAAATTGTTTTGAGTAGTAGAATCATACTGGTAGCATTTTGGTAATGAAGTAAAAGATAAAATGTAATTGTGAATTAAATTTCAGATAAATTTTGTTACTAAAGTTCCACTGGCGGCCAAAACATACAGAGCTGTCTGAGCAATGAATCAAAAACAGGTCAATAAATATGTTATTGTAGAACCCATATCATCTTAGAAAAGCCAAATTATCTTGGTACCGTTAGGCGAAGGACTGTTCATTATGCGTATGACTGATTTATATGATGGCTCTATGGATTATCTGTATTTTCCTTATTTTTGTTATGTGCCTAATTCTCCTCAGTTGCCTTAAAATCTTTCTCATAATCTGTAAATATGAAGCTCAGTGGGTAATTACACTAATTTATTTTCAATAATTTTCAAATTAAAATGATGTTCTGTGGAGACGTCTGATTTAAAATCGTGCTGTTCTGTTGCTTGACTGAAAATGTGTGTTGCAGTCAATCATACTGCTCAGTTATTTAGAGAAATGTATGTAGTCTTCCCCTAATTATTGAAAAAGGTTGATTAGAGATCTTTGGTTTGGTTTATTTTAGTTTAGTGGGGTTTCTGTTCTGGAGAATCCCGTCATTTTCCTTTGAAGTGTGACATGTCTCTTCAACAATAGGATCTCCTATGTAAAAGATAGGAGACAAAATTCTGGTTGTGATTATATATTATTTGGCTATATATGAAGATAACCTTTAAAAAACAAGAATCTATTTATATATTGTGAAAGCAAACTGATGCATACTACTATTGCATTTCACCCTGAAAGAAATCATTCTCACAAAGTGTATTAAAAACATACAGAATAAGAAGCTGGGCAGGTCCACAAGCCCCATCAACAACATTCATATATTGACTATGGCTTTATGAAAAGTCTCTCTATATCACATTCCTCTTTTTACGGCCATGTTCAGTCCATAAGGGTGTATTTGAATACACGACAAGCTTGGCTGCATGTTGGAACAAAATTAGCTATACCCACCTTGTTCTTGGCTTTGTGTTTGAGTGCCAAAATTCTCTCTTTTAAATCAGTACTTGCAAGTCTTGGAATGAATTCTACTTACTTCTGAATAAGTAATATGATGAGTATATTACTTGCTCAGGAACGCTATCTCTGCCCCTCTGGTTGACAAAAGTTTATCTTCCTATGGATGTCTATGGTTATTCTCAATCATCTAGGTCATCATTGTCCCAAAGGTATTTTTCAAAAAGGCAACTGGTCTTTCTTGGGTTTTTTTTCCTTGAAAACATTTTGCTTCTCAGAACCGAAGAAGCTTCTTGGATGAAAAGTGAAACATTTTCAAGTTAGTTACATAAACAGTTTCAGGCCCTGAGACTGAAAGATGACGGTTTCTTTCCTTTTGAGCTGTGAAGATGGTCAGTTGTGTTTGGCTGATTGTACTTTATTCCTTTTTCCTATGTAGATTATTTTATTGATTATGTTAATTGATGATATTGTTTCTTTTGTATGTTCTTAATTTAACTTAGGAGAGAGAATTGTGCAACACTGTTGGAGCAGTCTAAACGTCTTATTAAATATGCTGCCCAAGGCGAATAAGCCTTTTCTGGATAGTTGCACATTTAAATGGGTGTGTTTGCTTGTTCATTTAGAAGTTAATTCTATGTTTTATCCAAGCTGATCAAGGTAAAAAAGCAACAACAGTAGGGACAAAGAGGAATATTGTAGTTATGTATGACAACTATGAGAAAGAATCTATTTATACCAGCTGGACCCAATGGCTTGTGAAGTGTCCTGTTCCCAGGAGCACAGACCAAGACATGACAAAATAGCTGCCTGTGCTCATCAAGTCTACTGGCAAGTTTACCATCCTGCTTATCCATGTGAGGAGAAATGATTCTTCAAAAAGAATTAACCATGGAAGAAGTTGAAGCACCTGGAGACTCAGATGTTGTTCTATCTCAATCTGTGGAAGAAGACTATAAAGCCGTGGTGGTGAACCTATGGAATGCATGCTGAAAGGGCATGCAAAACCATCCTGTGAAAAACATATACCACTGCTGGCTCCTTGTCCCATTCTCATGCAGCAATGCACGCCGGCCAGCTGGCTTTCGCACATGTAGGTCTGGTGAAACCTGTAAGTGCAGCATCCCAGCGCACATGCATGCTCCAAGAGCTGGCCAGCCGGCCGGTGTGCACATGCACACCAACCAGCTGTTCGTCGCATGCACATGCATGCCAGGAACCCAGAAGCCCAGCCAGCCAGCTCTTGGAGCACGGGTTTCTGGGTTTCGCCATTCCGGTGCGCATGAAAGCCATCTGGACAACACGCATTGCTGTGCGAGAACTGGACAAGGAGACAGTTGTGCTGTGCATTTTGTGCACGAAGCCGGCACACAGTGATGTAGAAGGTTCTCCACCACTGCCATAAAGAAATAAAAAATATTTCTGGGAATTGGTAACTGAAATGACAGTGTTAAGAGATATTTGGTTTATGTGTATATTATGTGGATGGTGGATTCTGGTATAAGATGGTTTGCACTTTGCAAAGAATGGAAAGACTTCCCAATTTTCTTTGATTTTTGTGTGTGTGGACAGTCTTGGTTTAATGAGGACATATACTAGCAGTGTATCTGATATCACCAAATGTCAATCTCCAATATTTTGGAAAGTCCATTTTCATTCCCAGGCTCAAATAATTCCATCTCAATTACCCTAGTGTTAAATTTTGCCAAGCATAGTCCTTCTAAGAAATTATTGTGCTATCTTGCTGAAAACAAGAAAGCAGCTAATCTTGACTTGATCCCAACTAATAGGGAACACTGTGAACGTGAAAATGTAATGCTAGAATTGTTGACATTAAGAAATTAAAGAGAAGTGCAGTCGTGCAAATTCTTGTGTCTGCAAAAAAGCAGACTTTAATAAACTGAATGCAGAGATAAATCGGTAGAGCTGTATGATGATTTGGAAGAACCGCTTCAGACCTCAGGTGAACAAATAGGAAGATGAGGACCTAAATTTGTGCAGAAAAATAGAAGGGAAGGGACTTTTTCTAAAACCAAAGGGGTAACCACACAGAAGTTAGTTAAGACCTGTTTTTTAATATCCTGGATCATAGCCATGGACTGATAACCTCAAGTTACAGGTTGAATGCTAGAAAAAACATCTTGACAGTAAGAGGAGTTCAAGAAAGAACCAAGTCCAAATAGGTATGAAGATCTGTTGGGAGCTATAGTCAAGCAGTATCTTTTGTTGGCTGTGTGTGTGCGCTTTAATTTGGACTTGAATGCTCACAAAGGTATTGTCCAAGATATTCATCCCAGAGATCTAGATGGCCCCTTCCAACTCCAGAATAATGCTAGAATATTTTTCTTTAAATGTCATCTCACATTTCTCTCCCTCTCTCTTTTAAAATAACAGTTGCGTGCAGGTCTGATCACAACCAGGAGATGATGTATTTAAAGAAGTGCTTAATCCTCTTCCACATGCTGTGCTTCTGGCTGAAACACCACCCACACGTGTGGGTCTGTCTTTTTAGCTTCTGCTGTGCAAGAAATGGAAAACCTATAGAACTGGAAAACCAACATCCATCTCTGAAAATATCTCTAGTTTAAAGTTTAGATTGCTGTGCCGGATTGACGCACTCAGTCTGAAGTTGAATCCAAATGAATGCTGTTGTGTACCCAGGAAGAAGACTCACGGAAAACACTTGATATGCTATTGTGTTCATAAATGGAAAAAGAAGACATTTCTAAAAAGATGTAGTTAGTGTAGCCCGCAATCTTAGAAATTACTTATCTTGCTATATTTCCCCCTAAATT
This sequence comes from Myanophis thanlyinensis, assembly GCA_017656035.1. NCBI lineage: Eukaryota > Metazoa > Chordata > Lepidosauria > Squamata > Homalopsidae > Myanophis > Myanophis thanlyinensis. The sequence continues at coordinate 7,844 of JAEANM010004246.1, forward strand.
TGTGGACTGTAAAACCAAATAATCAGAAAATACTATTTTGGCCTGCTCTTGTCCCATACAGCAACAGCATAACGATCTGTATGAATAAACAGGTGAACTTGTGCGATATGATAATGATTGGAGATCAATCGGCTATTAAAATAATAGATTGGTTAGTTGGCAACCTGTGGAGAAATTTTATCTTTTAACACAGGGTCCAAGCAAACAAAATATATGGGGTTTGCTATTTTAACCATGATAAATAATCATCTCTTCAACACTCATACAGACAAACAGACACGCACCCCTGGGTATTTCCAGATAATTGGGACTCTTACTGTATTTTCTACCCACTTAAAGGGCTGTCATCATTTCCCAGTGTTTGAAAAGTAAATCAGAATATAGTATTCATGTGTGTGGCTCCTGATAAGAAAATAAACAACTGAGAAAGATTATAATTACCAGAAGCCAAATACCTCCAAAGGCTTGGGAACGTTATCTCACCTTTTTGAGCAGCTAGAGAAATCAAGGCATTGACTTGGCTTAAAGCCAAGTAGTTATTGTCACCACTAAGATCAGAATTTTCTAACCTCGTCCTTCAATACAGATAGCGGTGCACTGAAGACACCAAACAGGAGAACACAGAGCGTGAATACTACTTGAGGGTTACGCTATGATTCCTTTTGAATAAAGAAAGACAGTTTGGCCAAGAGATGTTTGCACAATTGGAGGCACTTTCTCAAGGACCAATTCTTTGTATTTAATGAGCTTTGGCTGATTCGCTTTTCCTTTCTGTGTAAATCCCTGTGGAAAACAAAAGCCATGGATGATGTCCATGGATGTATCTGCTTCAAATTTCTTTGCTCTGTAAGATGTGCGAGAAAACTTTTTGAATGTTTTTAATGTATACTAGATTAGGCACACTGATTTTTTTGGGCCTGTTTGTCAGCATCTCTCAGTTGGCTCTGGAAAATACGCCTGTGATAGGCATGGGGAAAAATAGCAGGTAAAACAACTCCTTTTTGGAATCTCTCAGAGGACTTTTCCAGATTCAGGGCGTTATTTTCTGTCCAAACCCCCAGGCAATGATACCTGATGCTGAATTTTAGTAAGTCTTTACTCCAGAGGCGAGATTCATTTCAAAACATTGTCTTCACTGTTCAGGTCTCCATGGGGTCACCCAGAGGGAATATACCTGTTTCAGGTATCCTACCATTGGGGTGTCAGGGAATTAGTTTGAGATAGGATTGCCATCTGTTTACATTGCATGGTTTTGTTGGTACTGTATGGAGTTTGTGTGACTACACTGTGAAGTCCAGAAGTCGTCTAAGATTATGCTTTTTATATGCTATGTGCAAACAACCACTTACAGTGGAGTCCTACGTGTCTCTCGACAATAGAGTAAATTTTGTTACTTTCCAAATGGTAACTTCATTTATTTTAACCATTGTTAGGTGAATGTTATAGCTGAAGATTTTGTAAACTGGTGATCTGCATTGCTCAGGAAAATATGAATGAAGCTTCCAGAACACAGAACACCATCAAAGTTAGAGAGCTAAAAAAAAAATAGGAATGCTCTCTCCTCTTTTAGCTGATGTCCTGTATTCTTCCAAATTAGTTCTTCCTAATAGGAGTTTGGAGCAGGGATCCTCAACCCCCGGGACCATGGCCCACTACAGAAACTGTTCAAAATCAGGCCACACGATTGATGGTCAAATGCTCATGTGCAAAGCTCCACTTGTGCAAGCAGAATGCGCTTGCACTTGCATTCGAAACTCTACTCAAGCAAGTAGTAAATGCTTGCACTCTTGTTTGTAGCTCCATTTACATGAACAGAATGAAGGGCGTGTAGAGTATCACGCATGCGCACTTCGTCTCAACATTCCGGACAACAGGGCGAATCCTATTGGCTGTTGCATCAGCCAATAGGAATTCAGGGATTCTGAAGCTGCGGCAATTATAAAAAGCCACGGCTTGCCTTTTGCTCGCTCTCTTGCCTTCGGGATCTTCGATCTGCAGAACCTACTTAACTCCAGCGGCCGGATAGATCCACATGGTCTATCCGAGCCGGAATTAAAGTAGCTTAACCAGACCATCGCCTCCGTGTCTTTCTTGTCGGGACTGGTCAATCGGGGACAGAACAGGGCGTATGCATCCACTACTCACACAAATGGAGCTGTGCACATGCGCATGCACCTGCCACTGCTGGGTTGCCAAGCTGGAAAAGTTGGGAACTGTTGGTTTAGAAAGCCAGTATGATAGCAACAGCACCTGTCTACCACTTCACAGTGCTTTCCAGGTCTCTCTAAGTAGTTTACAGAGTCATCTTATTGCCCCCAACAATCTGGATCCTCATTTTACTGACCTCGGAAGGATGGAAGGCTGAATCAACCTTGAGCCTAGTGAGATTCGAACAGCCAAATTGCAGTCAGCCAGCAATCAGCAGAAGTAGTCTGCAGTACTGCATTCTAACCTCTGTGCCACCTTGGCTCTGATGTAGTGATTAAGGTGCTGGGCTAGAAATTGGAAAATTTCTAGTCTAGTCCCATTTTAGGCACAAAGCCAGTTAGATAATCTTGGGCCAGTCACTCACTCACAGCCCTAGGAAGGAGGCAAGGGCAAACCACTTCTGAAATTGCTGGCCAAAACAACTGCAAGCTACCTTCCCTCCGAAGGACCTGAGTATTCTCATTGTCATTAAATGTTAACTATTAGGAGCAGCAAAAAAAAAACACTGGGGCAGGGGAAATTTAATGGAGCAGGTTATATAGAAACCTCAGCACAGCACCCTGTTGTACCAAGATCCATTCTGATAGCTAAGTAAAACCTACTTCCTTCCACTCTCTTGGTTAAGCTTCCATCCATTATTTCTTGTCTTGTCAGTCATGCACTGAACAGTAGCTGGGTAAACTTATGAACTGCAGATGACCAAAATGACCTTTTCTGTCTCCAAAAGGCACAGCCATAAAAATTTCCAGTTTTTTTTTTCCAGTTTTGGGATTGGAGAATTGAGCTTTTGTTTCTTTTAGCCTCTATAGGCATTACACTTTATTTACTGCCTCAGGCTACACAATCTTACATGAGTGTAATAATTCAATTGAACTAAATGGGACTTTCTTCTGGGGAGAACAGAGATCGTGTTGTTTAATTTTTTGAAGTTAGGGGGTAATATAATTCCTTGCAGAGTACTTTTTTAGCTCCAGCAGTCCTGGATTCTGCCCTCACCTTCACAAAGACACACAATAATCTGTCAACAATTAATAATGCATCTCTTTATTTTTTGTGTCCAGACAACCCCAGATCTGAGAAATGCTCACTTAAAAGGGCAGATTGAGAAAGGTTTAACAGAAATCCAGGGATTTCTTAAATCTAGTAAAAAAAAAACCCACCAACCTTCTGCCTTAGAGATATTTAACAGGTTTAAGAACATTCCAAAACGGAAAGTCGTTATTGCTTACACAATAGAAAATCATTTTTAATGTTCTCAAGAGGTGTTTCAAAGGTAACAGTTATGATTATGATAACACTATAAATGAGGTGCAATAGCCACCATGGATTATTGCCATATCATGCACTTATCTAGTCATGTTTCCTATCTGGTTAACCCAGGTGGATTGACACTTCTTTATGGAGCAATTAGTTTTGATAGTTTATGAGAAAGGAGATGGGCAGCCATGAGCAGGAATGGTCATTTTTCCTTAGAGGACCTGTGGTGGCCTCTTTGTAAAAGAATTTAACACTGGTCCTGAGAAATGAATCCATTGTTGAAATCCACTGTTCATTTAGTTCAAAGACTAAATAGCACTTAACAATAGCACTTAGATTTATATACCGCTTTATAGTGCTTTCCAGCCCTCTCTGGTTTACAGGATCAGCATATTGCCCCCAACAATCTGGGTCCTCATTTTACCCACCTCGGAAGGATGGAAGGCTGAGTCAACCTTGAGCCTGGTGGGATTTAAACCAGCAGACAGCAGAAGTACTGCTGTACTGCACTCTAAGCACTGTGCCACCGAGGCTCAGGAATATAATTAGTTATTCCATACTGGATTTGTATGTTTGTTTTATTACAGATTACAGATTAACAGAGTTGGAAGGGACCTTGTAGGTCTTCTAACCCAACCCCCTGCCCAAGCAGACCCTACACCATTTTTGACAGATGGTAGTCCAGTCTCTTTTTGAAATCCTCCAGTGATGAAGCTCCCACAAATTCTGAAGGCAAGCTGTTCCATTGGTTGATTGCTCTCATTGTCAGAATATTTCTCCTTATTACCAGGTTGAACCTTTCCTTGTTCAGTTTCCATCCATTATTTCTTGTCTGGCTTTCAGGCACTTTGGAAAATAGCTTGATCCCATGCTCTCTGTGGCAGCCTCTCAGATATTGGAACACTGCTATCATGTCTCCCCTGGTCTTTCTCTTTATTAGACTAGCCATGCCCAGTTCCTGCCACCGTTCATGGTATGTTTTAGCCTCCAGTCCCCTAATCACCTTGATTGGTCTTCTCTGCACTCTTTCTAGAGTCTCAACACCTTTTTCTAGTGCGGTGAACAAAACTGGATGCAGTACTCTGGGTGTGATCTTACTAAGGCTTTATAGAGTGATATTAGTACCTTACTTTGATCTGTTAATGCAATTTAGGATTGCATTGGCTTATTGCTGCTGCCACACACTGTTGGCACGTATTTAATTGGTTGTCCACTAAGACTCCAAGATCCCTCTCACAGTTACTGCTATTAAGCCTGGTTTCACCCAGTCTATATGTGTACTTTTGGTTTTTCTTGCCTAAGTGTAAGACTTTACTTTTCTCTACACTGAATTTCATTTTGTTAGATAGGGCCTAGTGTTCAAGTCTGTCAAGATCCCTCTAGATCTGGAGCCTATCATCTAGGGTGTTGGCTAGTCCTGTCAGTTTAGTATCATTTGCAAATTTGGTAAGTTCCCCTTCTATTCCCTCATCTAAGTCGTTTATGAAGATATTGAAGAGTACTGGGCCTAAGATGGAACCTTGTGGTAGCCTACTGGTTACTTCCCTCCATATAGACGTAGACCCATTAAGGACTACTCATTGAGTATGGTTTGTCAGCCAGTTACAAATCCATCTGATGGTGATGTTATCTATCCAGCTTTTTTCTAGTTTATCAAGAAGTAGGTTGTGTCTACTTTGTCGAATGCCTTGTTGAAGTCTAAGTATATTACGTCCACAGTATTTCACTGATCTACTAATTTAGTCACTATGTTGAAACATGAAATAAGATTGGTTTGGCACGATCTGTTTTTAACAAACCCATGCTGACTTCTAAGTTATTACTTTACTCGTTTTAAGATGTTGGCAGATCTGTTTTTTTATTATCTGTTCCAGTATCTTCCCAGGTATTGATGTTAGGCTGATTGGTTGATTTGTATATTAATTTTTTATTCTCAATAAGTTCTCATTTTAGGTTTGGAGAAGAAAAGCTGTTTTTCCCTATATGCCACTTAGGATGTTCTGCAGCAGAACCAGGATTGTAAGATTATTAGAGACCTTGTTCTCAGTTGTTGAGAAGAAAACATGTCAGGAGCTACATAATTTGTGACACTTAAAAGTACTGGTCGAGATGTAATAATGATTCTGAGAAATATGGGACCATGTTAGAAAACATAAGTCCTTTCTAATTTATCTCCCCCTTTATTTTTTTGCAATTTTGTTTTTCTTAATCTGGCATGCTAAAATTTGGTTTATGAATGAGACATTCAAAGAGCCTCAAACATTCTTTTTTCCATTTTTTTCTAATACATTTTTTTCTAATTTTCTAACTATATATAAAGTTAGAGCCGTATATCTAACTGTATATAAAGTTAGAGCTCTGGTGGCACGATGATTAGAGTGCAGTATTGCAGGCTAACTCACTCCTCACTGCCAGCGATCCCAACCGGCTCGGGTTTGACTCAACCTACCATCCATCCAAGGTCGGTAAAATGAGGAGCCAGATAGTTGGTGGCAATATGCTGACTCTGTAAACCACTTAGAGAGGGCTGGAAAGTGTTATATAAGTCTAAATGTTATTGATATTGCTATATGAATATATCTGGATCTTCTACCTCTTTAACTGAATTGTTAAAAGTTTCTCCAAATTTATCCATTCTGTTATTTTATCCAATGGACTACTGTGGAATAGACTCCAGGAAGTATTTTTTAGAGATAAAACTAGTGGTGAGCTATACATACTTTAACTGGTTCACTTTGCTTAAAACATATTTTTTAAATCACAGATTCTCGATTCTCGATTACTTTCAAGATACATTTCAATAACAAAGTAGTGTTTCTGCTCAGATAAATGCATTTAGCATCTGGCAGTTGAAGGAGACATTTTATTTTTCTAGCCACGATGATATCATAATTTAAGTGACTTTTAAAATTGAAGCTCAGCTGAAGATCTTTTGTCTGTGTGTTTTATTCCAACCTATCAGAAATGTGGACGTAAAAATAACAAAAGGTGATGGATACTGGGGAATAGAAGCAAAATGTTAACATTACCCATCACAATGGAAGAATAAATATAGCTCCTCAAGAGATGTCTGCTTGTGATGCAATTCAGCATGTAAACTTTCCCAGCTGGCTAGGTTTGTATACAATTGTTCTTGCCATTTGGCTAATAATAGGCTCACCATATTGTATGCAGTACGTTTTATGTTATCTTTTGGGGGGTATTATCCAACTGAGGATGGTACGGTGGAGCTCTGTGAAACACTGAATAATAAAAATCACTGCTGAAGATATCTGAGCATAAAGTAGATTCTCCATGGATGAGAAACTACAGAGCTGCCTTTTACTGGATCTGATTATTTGGTCATCTTCTTCAAAGTGGCCTCCATCAAATGACCATTGTTCTTGAAGAACAATGTTCTTTTCCAACCCTGCCTGGGGATGTTGGGAACCAAACTGACTGACTGCTTCTCCACTGAGAGACTGTCTTTCTCCATCTGCATTATTCAGTGACTGCTTTGGAAGTCACCCGTCTTCTCAAAGATCCCCTGTTCATTTATCTCATCACTGAAAAGATCCACAAAGCCCATTTTTAGAATTTTTCATTTGATGGGTTAAGTTGCGGTAAAACACGCTTTTGAAATGTTTATTGATCATACGAATATGTTAGTGCAGGAACTGTACTGATATCGTGCATAACCTCACTGCATGTTATTCTCAAACTAAAACCACACTATTAATAGTATCGTTGAATGTTGATTATTTCAGATACTGAAAGCGCTTCCACGTGGCATCTCAGAAATGTTTACATTCCTGTATGATGCATTGATAGAACAACTCTTGGTTTAATTACCATCTGTGACTATTGCTAGCTCATTATTGAATTACTATTGGTTTCATCAGGAATGAATTTCCTCGCCTCCTGAGAAACAATGCAGACACAATAAGTTTAGGGAAAGATTGCACTTAATGTATTCTTTACAGTGCCAAAAATCTTCCCCTTTGGAGTTGTCCAAGGGACTTTTACTTTTTAACCAAGATGTTCCTCCTTTCTGGAATAAAGGAGAGATTCCAAAGCCCATCTGAATTATATATTTTTTCTTTGGTGCCTGCAGGAAGGTTGGGCCATACTGAGAAAATCCATTAATGGGAAGGGACATTTCCAAGCAAATCTTGTTCAGATGTTCATCCCTTCTGGAAAATACGTATTTTAACAGACATCTCTTTCTCATATTCCAGGTGCATAGCCTGAAGCCTTGCGAGAAGTAGGTAACTACTCTTAGACTGCCATTGACAGAAAGCGAGAGAGGGAGAAAGGGGGAAAAAAGGGGGGGATATTTGGCCAAATAAAACTGGTTTCTACAATTTGCAACATCTGTTGGGGGCTTTTGGAGGTGGGGGGAGTGAGCACACATGTGAATTTTGCAGGATATTCTTGCAGGAGTACCCAAAGCAGTGGGTTGCTTTCATCTGGCTGGGAAGCTGCTTCCGCCTGACCAGCTCTGCCTCTTCCTGGCTGTTTGAGATGCAGCCGGCGTCACCAGAGACACCGAGCAGCCTGCTGACGCAGCTGTGGTGTCGCAGCTCTTGCTTCAACATATTTAGACACAGCACTTTGGTAATTTGTCTCGACATGATATCATCTTTTGTCTTACGCAAAACTGACCCTTCTTATCAGCCTTCGTTGGTTCTACTCTCTCTCTTTTTTTCCTTGCCAGGCGTTTGCTGGCGTTGACAAGGGAAAAAGGGGGCCGAAGAAAACATAAAACCAGACTTGGGGATGGGAAGGAGAATATCAGAGTAGTGAGTATTGTTCTTCTCCTAAGGGATATTCTCTTTCTTTCTCTCTCTCTCTCCCCCACCCTCTCTTAAAAATATTTCTATCAATGACACAAATATTATTAATACACATATCCGATAGAACCCAGTAAGCAGTTATCAAGGGGACTCTATCTTCATCTGACTAGTAAGAAAAGACAGAATCTTTTTAAAGCAGCATCTTTATTAAGGATTCTTTTTAAGTATCTACAGCACGCTAGAGACTTCCTCCCTTCCCAAATCTTGCGCATGTGACATTAGATGACATTTTAGTTAGTGCGACACCAGAATAAATGGTTGCCCCCCTGTGGCTCCTTTGCTTTACCGCAATTGCTTCGTGTTGGCTCCCCCGATGTTGACGAGCGAATTTCATATGAAGTATTTTGATTCTTCTGGAGGGGAAGGTTTATTGATTTGGTGGCAGGAGTTCACAAATTATGCAAATGTGAGCTTGATAGATTTCTGGAAGTCCCATCGGTAAGGTGGCAGCTCAAACACGGGTTCCATTATAAAAGGAGGGATCAGAACCTGTGAGAGGCATGACTTTATTTCTAAAAAGAAGCTGACTCAAAAATGTTTGGCAGGGCTCCCCCCTCACTCCTTCCTAAATCTGAGTGTGGTGAGCTGCTTTGTTGCTTTGACCTAGGTCAGTGGTTCTCAAGCAGGGCCCCCCCCCAGGGTATTTCAATGGGGCCACAGATGAAAAACATGTAATAGGGACCCATGCCACATGCTTATGGGAACCATAAATAAATGTCCTGATGCAGAGGTGAAATTCAGCAGGTTCTAGCAAGTTCACTAGAACCTGTAGTAAATATACTAACCGGTTCAGAGAACTGGTTTTTAGAAGAAATCTCCTTTTGTTTTTTTCCCCACTTTACAGGGTTAATCCTGTCAGGAAGGCAGGAAAGAAACATTCTGGTGGTGTTTCTAGCCTAATCTTTATTGCCCTGTTTATGGAAACTGCCCACATGACCCCGCCCAGCCATGCCCACCAAGCCACACCCACAGAACCGATAGTAAAAAAAAAATTGAATTCCACCACTGTCCTGATACCAGAAAATGTACCAGTTACTGTCCCATGTCATATTTAATAGTTGGATCTGGACAGGAGGCCACAAGAGAAAAACAAGGTTGGAAGGAGCCATGAGGGCGGGAAAGGTTGAGAAACATGCTATAGATCAGGAGAGAGTTCTGATATTGTAATGGTATGTGAAAATGACCTTGGAAGATGCTGCCTAGGGAACAAATAGATAAGAGACACCACGGCCCATAGCTGCATAATAGATAAAAAAAAAACTAACTTCTCAGGTTTTAAAAGAGATGGTGGAGATCAGACATGCAAGCTTCTGTTCATGTAAATTAAAGTAAAATTAGCTCATGTGGTTGTGTTTCCTGCTTGCTTTATCTGAGACAGCTGACAGATCCAAAGAGGATGCATGATGGAGAAGGAGAATGAATGACTGAATGTAAGAAGTCAAAAACAGAGGAAGATGATCACATCACCACACAAGTAAGGTGAGAACTTATTTTTCTAAAAAAAAAAAATTGGTGGGGAGAAGAGCTGTTTGGGGGTTGAAGAAGCTTCTTGGATGAGAAGCCAAACGTCTTCAAAGAAAAACCAGAAAGTTCAGTTGCCCCTTGAAAAAGCACCTTTGGGACTGTCCTGTTTGCCAAACATTTCCCAGAGCTTCCTAGAAAACTTCTGGGTCTAGAGATCTCTGTGGGTGGATTCCAACATGTGGTCATCCTTCACTGCAGACTTGTAGACATGGACAGGACGAGATCTGTCCATGACAACTGCTGAATAAAGTAATCAATAGAAATTGAAGATATTCTAATGGGAGAAACTCTCTTTCATCCCTTAGATGTGATTGATGTATTACTGTGCTGTTTTTATTTCTAGTCCACAGCTACTATTCCGTAGATCTTTGGGGCTCATGTTACAAGCTGCGGATTAATTTCCAATAGTAAAATGTTGGCTTTTGGTTGAATTATGGCAGATAAATTTTGACTGCCAGTGTCCAAGTTTGAGTTATTTTGGGAGACTTGAATAAAGTCAGTTTGACCAGTTGAGAGGAATAAAATATGGCTGAAAAAGTTATAGGTTCACAGAGACCTCATAGCTGAAAATAACATTTTAACATGGCTTAATTTCATGCACTGTCACTCTGTGATCAGTCAGAGGAGCACAAGCTGTGGAAGAATGGGGGGAAATTCGCAAACATTTGGAATTTGGTGAAAATCTCTGATGTCCAGAGGGCAATAAACCCTAAGGTATTTCATTTTATATTCAGTTCAACAACACCCTAGAAATAATAGTAATAGATGCAAAGCTTCTTCTACTCTGGGATTAGAAAGTCTACCCAGTTCAATTTTGCTCAGTTTCTTATTCTGGTTTTTCTATTCCTTCCAACATTGTCCTCAATTTAGATTTTTTAAAGTTATATGTTTATATCATTTTTGTGCATGTTTTGGAATGTGTGCTTTTTGTACAAGGCTTCTGCATGCCTACACACATGCACACAATTTGTATATGTTATTTGTAACATGTTAATTTTGATCAGAATTTTTCTTAATGTTGTCTGTTCAATTCTTCTAAATGTTTGTATTTTCCTGTGGAACCTCCCCTAACAACCATGTTCTGCAGCCATTCTCCTGCAGAACCATTCATATTTTTGAATTGCAAACTTGATATTACCAAACTGGGAAAAATAGAGATAGTGGGGTATAACTATATCCAAATTTGCAAACATTTCTACTAATGTTCATACATGCTGGCTGGCGCATCTATAACTAGTTGGAACCAGATAGACTTCTCTAAGCCTTTTATGGGTATGACTAATCTGTTTTAGCTACCAAGAAAGAAAATAAACCCTTGCCCCAGAGTCTTCTTTGCCATGCATGTGTCCTGATCATATAAGTCTTCCTCCTTGCAGTTTTGCTAAGATTGGCATGACTCCCAGTTGACGTCAAATGTCGTGGTTCAGAGTGTGATCGAATCACCTGCTCCAGCAGTTTGAATTTCAGCCAAATGGTGAGTCAGGGACCACCTTCTTCCTTTAAGCATCTTTCTGCATAGGGGAATGTTCTGTTTGCAACATCTGTTACTCCACAGACTAGTAGGGATCATTCATCTGATGTGGCTGGCTAGACATGTGTTCCTTTGTTCTTTTGTTGAGCTTGTTGGAGGAGGAGGATCATCCTATGGTAGATACCATAGAAGCCTACTCTTCTTGTGCATCCGAATTTTGTAGGAATTTGCTTAAATTGCGTAATTCTTAATTCTGATTTCTAAGTGTATGTTTTATTTATCCCAGAACAGCTGTAGGAAAAATACACTACACAGTGCTTTGCCATCCAAAGCTGCCCAGTTAAAAAGGTCCTCTTTCTTCAACTTCCTTCCTTCCTTCTTTTCTTCTTTCATCCTCCAAACCAGGTTCTTTTGACATAAGATGAAATATAATTCAGTTTTAGTACTTGGAAATAATTTTTCCATTTTTTCAACAATGGAAACTAATGGCGGTCCCTAGAAATATAATACAGGTCCTGCAATTGAAATTTAGCAATTTGAACCCAGGTAGTAAAGCCATTCTCCTGCAGAACCATTCATAGAGCGCTAATGTCGGTATAAGCTCTTCATAGCTGCAGATCCACAATAAAATTCTTTCTTTCTTATATATAATTTTCTTTATTAACAGTTTTATAAAGGACATTCATAACGAACACAAACTAATAAAGAGCAAAAGAAACAAAGAAGAAAAAGCGAACGTACAAAAAGAAAGAATAAAAAGAGAAGCTTCCAATTTCTTTTCCAGTAAATATAAGTACAATTACAAAATCATCTCTTCCTCTTTGATTAAAAATGATCACTTTTTATTATCCAGCTTTCCCCTGCCCCCCCCCCCATCATCAAAACCACAAATCATAAGTATGTTTTCCCCCATTTCATGAGAAAAGTCCATAAGGGATTTCCAGTCAATCATAAATGCAGATCATGTTTTTTTTCTCTGATCAAATAAGTTAATTTAGCCATCTTCACATGTTCCAAGATCTTCACCAATCATTCCTTCAGTGAGGATAATTTAAATTTTTCCAGTTTAAACTCACTTGTCATATTTAAGTTGTATATAAAAGCAAAATTCCATGTCTGTATATTAATTGTCCATTAATCCCAAAAAGAGATAGTTTCACTTGCAGTTTAATTTTTAAATTCTTCTGAATTAGTGTATGCATATGTATCCAAATTTTGGTAGCTTTTTTACATATCTACCAAATATGATTAAAACTCCTTTCATGTTCTCATTTCCAGCAAAACTTTGAAATACCTGAATACATTCAGTTTCTCTGACAATTAATACCAATGATGCATCATTTAAAAAAAAAATCTCTTTAAGGTTAGAATATAATGTAAATTTCTATTCTTTCAGCCATATAGTTTCCCACTGAACCATTTGTATAATGTAGCTAAAACTTTTAGCCCATTTCCTTACACTTCTTCTATTTCCATATTTCAACAGAAGTTTATACATTCTAGCAATAATATGTTCACCATTAATACATAGTTCTATTTCAAATTCAGTCTTACATTACTCAAAACCATAACCTATTTTATCCATTTTAACTCTTTCTATATACTTTCTATAACTCTTTTGTATATAAAAAAATCCATTGACAGGAATATCCTTCGGTTGTCAAATCTTCTTATGATTTCATTTTATACTCTCCTTGAGAAAATTCTAACATATCACGGTAAATTAACCTTTGTTTACTTATACTTTTATTCATCTATAAAATACTTCCTGTACTGAAAGCCACAAAAATATTTTTGGGCAGAATCTAAATTCATATTTATTCCACGTTTGAAGGGTAGCCTATCTGACGGAATGGGTTTTAATGTTTACATTCAGTTTAGTTTTAGTTTTATTAAATTTATATACCGCCCCCTCTCCCAGAGGACTCGGGGCGGTGCACAGCAAGTAAAA